>JAODTR010000024.1:4084968-4102165 GCA_025399935.1 Amblyopsis rosae
TTGCTGAAGCTGCTGCCCCCGCGACCCGACTCCGGATAAGCGGGAGAGGATGGATGGATGGATGGATGGATGGATGGTGTTCTACTTCCTACAATACAGGCCACAAAATGAGTTTACATCGTTTGCCATGTCTCCCATCTGCTTTTAGGCTTGGTGATGCTAGATGGCTTCGTGTTTGCCGTGGGTGGATGGGAAGGCCGTTCTCGCCTGGACTCGGTGGAGTGCTACAACCCCTACACAAACTGCTGGCATTTCATGGAGTCCATCAAGATGGCCGTCACCAGCCCTGCTGTGGTGGCCCTGGATGGACTCCTCTATGTTACCGGTATGGAATGTATAATTCAAGCATAGGGTCTTTGAATAACAGTTTCTGCTCTACAGTAACGTTATTTTTTAACTTACTACATTTATATTTAAATGTGTCATTCTGTGTGCTAGGTGGCGCTATACTAGACGATGGTGATGGCACAGATCTGGCCCAGGTGTACAACCCCAAAACCTCTGTATGGGCAGAGGTGGCTCCTATGCAGATAGCTCGTTCTGGTTCAGCTGCATGCACTCTAAAAGGAAAGATCTTTGTTATAGGTAATGCACCTTGTAGTACTATAGGTATCGTATTTTATGCACTATAGGGGCACTTAAAAGCCTTTAATTTTCTCAACAAAAAAAAAACAGTGCGCCTTATAATCCGAAGCGCCTTATATATGGATTAATTCTGGTTTTGCTTACTGACCTCCAAGCGATTTTGTGTGGTACAAGGTGCTTACGGCGCCAAGTCAAAATGTTTTAGTACGACTTTGGTAAACTACAAAGCCGCAACGCTTGCAGCATTACGGCTACCGTAGCCAGGAGCGTCGCGGAGAAATACATACTGTGCTTCACCATAATATTAGTGTGTGTATAAGGACCCCAAAATGGCACCTGTCAAAAGACACACCTACGACATGGACTTCAAACTCAAGCCTATCAGTCACACAGTAGAACATGTGAATAGAGCAGTTGCGAGAAAATTCTACATTAATGAATCAATGGTACGGGAGTGGAGGAAGCAAGAAGGTGACCTGCGCCAAGTAAAGACCACACAGAGTTTCCGCGGGAACAAAGCGAGATGGCCTCAGTTAGAGGACAAAATTGAACAGTGCGTTATTGAACAGAGAGCAGCAGGTAGAAGCGTCTCTACAGTCTCTATTCGACTGAAGGCAACAGCGTTAGCACAGGACATGAATATCAATGACTTTCGAGGCGGTCCTTCTTGGTGCTTTCGTTTTATGAAAAAATACGTAATCTCTCTATCCGCACACAAACTACCATCTCTCAGCAACTGCCAAAAAACATTACGAAGAAAAGCTGGTCATTTTCCGTGCATACTGCAAAAAAAGCAAGCAAACAAGATCACTGAAAAGAAGATCCGGCCAGAGCACATCACCAACATGGACGAGGTTCCCCTCAACTTTGATATCCCCGTGAACTGCACTGTGGAGAAAACCAGAACGTTGTCTATACAGGGAACGAGAAGTCATCCATCACTGTAGTTCTCAGTTGCCAGGCTAATGGCCAGAAACTTCCACCCATGGTCATTTTCAAGATGAAGACTTTGCCAAAAGAAACGTTTCCAGCCGGCGTCATCATCAAAGCTAACCCAAAGGGCTGGATGGACGAGGAAAAGATGAGTGAGTGGCTGAGAGAAATTTACGTGAGACCGGATGGCTTTTTTCACAAATCTCTGCCCCTATTGATCTGCGACTCCATGCGCGCCCATCTCACCGATGCTGTCAAAAACCAAGTGAAGCAAACTAATTCGGATCTTGCCATCATTCCGGGTGGATTAACTAAAGAACTCCAGCCGCTAGATGTGTCAATGGGGTGTTCAAAGTTAAACTGCGAGCTGCGTGGGAGCAGTGGATGACAGAAGGCGAACACACATTCACCAAGACAGGGAGACGGCGCCGGGCGACTTACGCCACTATATGCCAATGGATCGTGGATGCCTGGGCTAAGGTATCAGTCTCAACTGTGGTCCGAGCTTTTACAAAGGCCGGAATCATCACTGAACTGCCAGCTAACAGCAACGACACTGACTCTGATAATGACGAGAGGGATTCGGGCATGTTTGATGCCGTAATCGCCCAACTGTTAAACTCGGACACTGAAGATTTGTGGATTTGTGGATGAGGAATAAACTGAAAAAGTGAGTGTATTGTGTTGTATTTTACGTGTTATAACTAGATTAGTAAACTAGTAGACTAGTAAACAAATAATAAAAATCTATAAATTTACAAGAAGACTTAAAATTTTATTTTTTTAAAGCACAAACTAAATGCTAAACATTTTATAAAATGTTTAACCCCTCTACCGTAGTTATAACTTAACAATTTTGAGAGTTTTTATGAATACGCTAACGCTTGATTTAGCGGTATCAGACAGTTTTTTACGTGTTGCAACTGAACAAGGTTGGAAGTTATTGTGAATACGCTCATTAACGTTTGAATGTTGTTATTGTGAACGCGTTTAATAAAGTTTGACTGACTTGTTTTTTTTTTCTCGCTTAATGCGCCTTATAGTCCGGTGCGCTTTATATATGAAAAAATGTCAAATGGACCATTCATTGACAGTGCGCCTTATAATCTAGTGTGCCCTATAGTGCAAAAAATACGGTAATAGTAATGCAACTTCTAGTGCTATAGGTAATGCTATAGGTAAAAGTAATGCACCTTGTAGCGCTATAGGTAATATAATGCACCTTGTAGTGCTATATGTAATATAATGCACCTTGTAGTGCTGTCAGTTTATATATTATGCAATACAGCAGTACATTGTCATTTGTAAATAATGCAGCTTTTAAAAAATCTAAATGTTGTATACATAAAAGCTGTCTGTATTTCTAGGTAGCATTTTGACTTAATAGTTTATACTAGCAAATCTGTTAATTTGTCTTGCTAATTATTTCTTCCAGGAGGAGTTCCTCTCCTTGTGCTAGTTCTAAATTGTTTATAGCACATTTGTGTATGTGTCTAGCATATGCAGATTACTTATCTTAAATTCTTTAATGCGTAATGGCGATAACTAAACTTAAAAGGCAGGTCATCTCTGAAATACATGTTGTGAAATGCTGTTTCCTTCGTTTGGTCCAGGCGGTTGGCATGCTTTAACAGAGAACACCGACAAGGTGGAGTGCTACAGCCCCAAGACCAACCAGTGGACCATGTGTGCCCCCATGAAGGAACGCCGATACCGCCCTGGTGTAGCTGTTGTGGATGGAAAGATCTATGTTCTGGGAGGAGAGGAGGGCTGGGATAGGTGAGAGGCTGAGCGTCTTGTCAGCTCGCTGAAACTCATGCATGTGTACAGTATATGCGTACGAATGCTGCGGTCCTCTCTTGGTATATCAGGTACCACGACACCATCGAGCGGTACTGTGAGGAGACAGACACGTGGGAGATTGTGGGCGAGATGCCATCCAGCCGCAGCTGGCTCAGCTGCGTCTCCCTCCAGCTGAGGAAGGACATGGGTGTCTGTGCTGACGGAGCCGCTGACTGAGGGAGGACAGATTCCAGTGTTGCCAGTATTTGCTTTCCTTGGAACAGCTGTCAAAACGCCTGTGGACGAGGATTGGAGGTTCCTGGTCACGGGGCGCCACCTAGTGTCTGGGACGACCGAACAATCTCACCGCACAATGGTAGAGGTAGTGTTTTAAAGAGTCTCGTGCTCGCATTTTATTGCTGTAGACAGTTGGGACTATTCATAATTGAATTCTGATGCCACACTACTGTGTATACAGTAGTCAGCGTGGAAATGGTCTTGTCACTGCACTTAAAATGTGATCCAAAACTTCTCCAGCCAACTGTTTTAACATTGTAGTTATTTTTTATTTATTTATTTTGGGTTATTGCTGGATTAACCTCTAATAACTGATAAAAAGATGCTGAGCCAAATAATTGCATAAATATTTAAAGTTATTTGTGACAATGCTGAGTATTTTGTAAGTAAAATCTTTATGGAAAGAGTTGTCTTCACTGTTACATGTAAAGTTTATTTTTGTAATTTAGTGCAATTTATGTAAATAACACTGGTAAGTGTCAAATAAAGGTGTATTCATATATAAACTTTGTTTTTAAATATTTATAGCTGGTCTACATGTATAAATTAAACTAGTAAAATCTCAAACATATTTTCACCTAATCAAGTGCTAAATGAATTTCTAACCAAATGTACAAACATGCCTGTTACAACCACCTCGGCTGGCAATGCCACCGCTACGAGCTCTCAAGACTCGACGTCTCAAATGTTTTCTGTCCTGGCACAATAGTGAAACGAGCAGCAGTCAGGGCTCATTACTGCTTAAACTTTACCCATCTACATATTCAAGAGACATCTTCAATCCACCTCGATTAGCCAACTTTCCACCTACTAGCACTCAAACCTAACTAGTTTCTTCCTCAATTGCTCAGTTTTCACACAAAAAAAAAACATGCATTTTGCACTTTAGGATTAGGCACTTAATATTCAGATTGGGAACTTATTTGATAACTTGACAGCCAGGGGCTCTCTAGTTACACAGAAAAGTGGCAATTTCAGCATGTTGATTCAAGAATCTTGGCACTATAGCAAGATTCCTTTAAGTGTAACAGTTTAGTGACCATAAACGTGAAACAATGCAATTTGTATTGTTTTCAGACAAACCATGTGCCGACAGGATTTATTCGCCAGGTTAAACATGTAAACCATAAAAAAGCTACTGTAATGCCAGTTTCAAAAACAAGACTAAAACAAAAACTGGAATAAGTCTTCCAGCAAAATTCTTGCCTTCTTACAAGCAAATTAAATCCAAGCTCTTGATCAAAATATTACCTCTCAATTTACACCCTCTCAAAAGTTACACCCTCCATACAGGGTTACATTAATAAACAAAACATTTGATCCATTGTAGAAAAATAAATTGCCTCCTCCAGTTTGTTACACAAGCAGTCTTTCAATAGCCATCTGTACAGACTGAATTTGAGGCTTGAGCTGCGATCCCTCCTTTATTGTGACTGAGGTGGCTATAACAGGACGGGACACCCCACAGGCACGTCCAAGAGCCTGCTTGGAACGCACAAACACGTACGGAACGTTCTTGTCTTCACAGAGGAGAGGTAGATGGAGGATGATCTCGAGGGGCTCGGCATCAGCGGCCATCACGATGAACTCAGCAATACCACGGTTCAGTGTTTTAGTAGCTGTTGAGAGAAGCAGAGTTTATTATAAAGACAAGTGTATATAATGCATCTGATCACTTCAAAAATATAGGCCACAGCATATTTTAAGTGTCAGACTGTATGCCCACTACAGCATGCTAGTAATCACAATGTATTTAATGAGAATGGTAATGTATACAACAATAGATTGTAAATATGAAGGAACGGCAAATATATGTAGGTGATTCACATGGTCCAACTATCCTCTTTAGCACAAGTGTATTAACTACTTGTTGAACTGAGTTGTTTAACCTCTTATGTGTACATATGCAGAAAGCATGACAAACAGTTCAATTGTAGCAGAGGGTATATTATTTACCTTCATTTGCACCCTTCCTGAGCTGCTTATAATTTGCAGCTTGTTGGACAAGGTCCAGGATGGTTTTGGTCAAAGTGGCATCGGCCAATGGATAGGCCTTGGGGTTCACGTCAGCATCAGACTGGCGGGGAAAACATCAGCCCAAAAAACTATTAGCTGATAAAAATATAAATACAATTCTATCACGGTTTCCAAATAGACCCAAAATCATTCGCATTTCCCTAACTTGCAGAACATGAAAGATCGCAATAACTTTGTTCGCTAGTTCTATAGTTATCGTACACAACTTCTGCTACAGTAAAGTAACAAATCCAGAACATCTCCCACAACACGTGGTTAATACTACTGTATCATAAAACACTAGTAAAGCACATTTAAAACGGCACAAAAACCGCCACTAATATATGCATCCAAATGATCAACATGTGCGTTAGATATATGAAGTGTAACACTTCACTTAAACTTCTGAAAATAAAGACACATGGCGCTAACATGGCGCAGCTAACGTTAGCACTGTTGCATGGAGCTGAAGACTTTCCAGTACCGGTACTGCGGTAATCGTTTACTTACCATATTTCTTTGAGGTTTTAGACGAGTTCGTTTCTTATTGACTGTGTCCTCTCGGCGTTTGCTTCACGGAGGACAGAAACGAACGATTTTAATACAACCTCTGGCTCAATGAACGCACGGCACACGTTTGGCGAAAAATTGTGACTGAAAACATCCGGAAACGGAAGCTGCAGTGCGTTTTTCAAGATAGCGTGAGTTTCTCCCACTTTATAATAGTTTACTTTATTCGCTTTATTCGCTTAATGGTAAAATAACGTTATATATTGACCACCTAAAACATTTTATATGGGAAGCCAAGTCACACAAGATAATTTCAGATAATGATATTTAGAATTTGTGAGCAGTGGATTATGGGTAAACGTCACATACAGTGTAGTATGTAGCTCCTGCTGAAGGGTGGCTGCGGGAATCATGAAAGGAATCCGAGCACTTAATCATATCTCCGTGAGTTTTTTGTGTGTTTTTCTCAAGCTTTCTATTTGGTTGGATTTTGTTTCAAAGCGTACCATACGCCGTTTTCTTTGAATGTGAAAACACATTCTGCTAGCTTATCGGTATAATGTCTACGGTAACTGCTAGCTAGCCTAAATGTAGTGCAACTAGTTAGCCTGCTAGTTAGGTTGACTTGATTTGGCAAATTGACATAGTTCACTCCTAGTCTTCACTCCCGATTGCTATCTGTAGACAGTTTTCATCTAGAACCAATCTTGTTATACGACTTGACGTATTGTTTTGTGTTTGCTCAACCTCTTATCAAGCTATATATTCTGCACAACCAATGACAAGGTCATCTAGCAATATGTCTTTGCAATTTGGGTTTTAATATCGCTGTTAACAAACTGGTTTACGTACTATGGTATAGATTCTCTCTGAGTTTATTGTCCCTTCTGAGTAATTTATAGTTTTCAGTTTCAGTGAATTTGGTAAATAAAATTTTGCATTACTTGTGTTTCTTCCTATTTTCTTAAAACGTGTTTATTATCATTATATCCTGTGTCTCCAAGCTATGTTCATATTAATTAATTTAAATTAGTTTACTGCTTGATTTATTTTCTCCCTTTTGCTGGATAAAAACAATTGGTATTTATGTTTTATTGCCAATCTCCACAGAAAAGGTGCTATGCTGTTCCCAGGAGAAGCCCCACTCTAACTGAGTCATATGTAGGCCACAAAGCAGTGCCAGTCACTGCTTTCCCTCCCCAGAATGTTCAGGTTGGTGTTTTTGTAACTGTAGTTGTGACAATAATTCAGTGGTTCCCACATTCATCCTTTGTGGTGTTTTAACATAATTTTCTTTCCCCACCAGGTGTCCAAGCTTCCAAATGGACTGGTTATAGCATCATTGGAGAACTACTCTCCCTTGTCCAGTGTTGGTGTGTTTGTGAGAGCTGGGAGCCGCTATGAGACCGCAGAGAACCAAGGGGTTTCAC
Source organism: Amblyopsis rosae (assembly GCA_025399935.1). Lineage (NCBI taxonomy): Eukaryota > Metazoa > Chordata > Actinopteri > Percopsiformes > Amblyopsidae > Amblyopsis > Amblyopsis rosae. The sequence goes on from JAODTR010000024.1 coordinate 4,092,522, forward strand.
ATGTTTTGCGTTTGGCAGCCAACCTGGTAATTTTCTGGATTTTAAATATGTTAGTGCATTTGTTTAAAGGACCTTCACGTGTGTGCGCTAAGCCTTATGGTTTCTACGGAGAGGAGGAATAACCACATATATTTTAGGTTGCTTTTTAGATGTAAGAGAGTGATTTTTACTCCAGACAGTTGCCCTTTTATAAAGGAGTGTATATACATGGGCTTTGCTCCCAAATAGTTACATACATTTCCGTTTAACTGTGATTTGTCATTGTTACAGACTACCAAGCGTGCGTCTGCCTTTAACATCTGTCGTAGTATAGAAGCAGTAGGAGGCAACCTAAGGTCAGTAACCCACCTATCTGTCTGATACATGCATACATATGTGCCTTCCTGTGCCTTTCCCATAAAATCATCTACTAACCAAAGTTGTGATGTTTCCCTGCAGTGTGAGTTCCTCAAGGGAGACTGTGGTCTACTCTGTGGATTGCCTGAGAGACCACCTGTAAGAGCTTCCTACAATATGTTGCTTTTCTGACAGCTGAACGGTTGATGGGTCTTTTGTTACAATGACCCCACTTTTTTGTTAAAGGCTTGAGGATATCGGTGTCTTTTTTTATGTAATCCTCCACTATGAGTGGGAGGGGGTCTATAAGTATTTCTGATGTGTCTTGACAATGACATACTGGCTCATAAAGCTTTAGGAGAACAACATTTCTTCTTAGTATAGCACATATCTACTGTTGACTTATGCTGATGCATGTTGTTAATGTCAATACTACAAGTCATATAAGTGCTTGTCTACATCTGTGTGTATGTCTAGAGATGCCGTGTTGGAGCAACTGGTCAACGTGATCACGGGCCAGGAGTTCCGTCCATGGGAGGTGTCTGACCTGACCTCCAGAGTAAAGGCTGACAAGGTTCTGGCCCAGCAGTGTCCTCAGATAGGTTAGCACGGTGTCCATGATCTATTTCTCATCAGCTGCCGCTGGCTGCACTAGCAGAGCATATGTCTGATCAGAAGTTTAGCATGCATTGCTAAGGCTGGCCTGGTGTAGTGTCATGCGGTGTCCGTGTGTTCACACAGGGAACTAGTTGATTGTGAGGAGATGCTCTCTGAATTTTGCAGAGTGTACAGGTAAAGGCCCATTTACACTTTAGTTTCGTACGTATACGTATGAGAATTATACGCAAGCAGTATTGCCAACATTACTCCACTGTGTACTTTGTCTAAACAGATATTTAAAATCTAAGTCTACTAACAGGCAGTCTGGCGCCTCTGATTACCTCTGGTGCGGAGTGCGCTCAGTACAACCAGAACTGTCAGCCAGCCAATAATGAAAATAGTTTTCTAGCATCATAAGCGTACAAATTTTGTGTTTTTATTTTTTTCCCCAGTGAATCTCTTAATTACACCAGTGTTGTGCTTATCAAAAAGAAATGGTGATTGACACTTGTTAAATGTAAGTATTATTTATCAAGTGAAATGACCTGGTCCTACAAACAGTAAACACTAGCATTTAATAATCTAAACCAAAGGGTCCCCATAAACGTAATCACTAATCTTAACCATGATGCCATCTAACTCCTAAAATTAATCACAGTAAACCGTTACATACTAATAAAATACATCCATGGTCATTTTGAACTTCAAAAATCACGGCACTTGTTTTTGTCTCGCAGAACATCAGAGGATTCATTTACTACCCCCCCTCTGTTTGTATTGCACCTCGTGTGTGCATACGGAAGTGTAGACACAAGGGATGGGGGAAAAGTGAACCAAGTACGGATGAAAGTACCCAGGATACCCGTGGCAGCAATGTTACGTATGTGTACTTAACATCAAGTATACAGTAAATGTGCCTTAAGTCCGGTATTAACTTATCTTACAATCGCTGACTCTGCCATAAACCATACCATCAGAGTAAGTCGTTTTAAACTAGCTCTGTACTGAATTTCATTTGCACCACATTCACTTAAGACACACCTTAACTAGTAAAGCTTTAAGCTTGATCAAAATATTGTTGCATTTAATGAAGTTTCTATCGTTTCAAGGCAATGAATGGCACCGTACAATGTAAACGGGAAATACGCATATGGCATTTTCAACATTTGCCTGCATGAGTCTGAGTAGAAAAGGCCTAAGTTTGTCTTATTGTGAGATGGTAATGATCCTAGACCATTTTTCATGTTTTTCCTTGATAGCTGCCCTACATGAATATACACAGTTAGGTGTAGGGATATGTGTGATTAAACGTTACTAGTCAACACCTGATATACTAGTTGGTTATACTTGTCTTTGCATAATTATAAGGTTAAACAGAAAATGTTAAAAAATATGGCATTGAAACACATTATTTTATATGCAACTGAAATATGTGGCACTTTGCAACAGGGACATTTACAATTATTTGGTTATTGAAAAAAGTTAGAAATTGCTCTCGTAATATGCAATATTTTTTATGGACAATATATAACCTGTGTAAATTGTGCTCAATGTTGACGGTTTTCTGACAGTTTTCTTGCGTTTAGACTAGTCGACTAGTCTCCATTTAAACTGTTGCAAAATATGTAAGAGCTAGATAAACTTGTAAATCGATGTCATCCATCAGATTTAATCCATCACTTGTTACCTATGACCAAACTGTGTCCTCTTACATTTTCTTACTTTTTCAGCAGGTTTTCTACTTGGAGCGATTTACATTCTAACTACGGTAGTAAAGATGGAACTTGTGCTTTGCTAGAGCAACCGGCTGCTGGATTTTTAAAATTCACTATAACATTTCTTTTTTTAAAGCCTTAAATCATTTGATAAATAATATAGGTCAGTATGAGTGTTGTGTTCAAGTATATGCCAAACTGACTCTATTGCAGGTGTCATTGAAAAGTTACATGAAGCAGCATACAAGAACGCCCTTTCAAATTCCCTCTATTGTCCTGATTACATGGTTGGTCATGTGACCCCTACACAGGTACTAAAATATGTATGTTTGTAGTATTTTCAGTAGACGGTTTAATCCCATGGCCCTGAAGGGACTTTAGATCCATTCACTGTTTTCTGTAGACATCCATCATTTTACACTTTTGTAATGCTACATTGTGCATAACATATTTTTCCACCTTTTCTGTTTGTCTTCATGTAGCTTCAGAACTTTGTTGAGAACCATTTTACCACTGGACGAATTGCTCTTGTAGGACTGGGTGAGTGTCTGGTAGGGCATATTGTACCTGTCTTGATACTGCTTTTGTCTTTCTCTCCCTTTATGCTTTGTTCTTATCAAGGCTTCAATTTGGTCGTTATCAGGCCTTTATCTTAAGCTTAAATGACCATTCCGCATACTGTGGCATTTATTCACAGACCATATAATATGTTGTATTACCCCAATTGTTGTCCTTATAATAACGTCGTCAATTTTTTTAGGTGTGCAACATTCTACACTGAGGCAGGTAGGGGAGGGTCTCCTGAGTGTCCACAGTGGGGTTGGAGCACCTGGACACAAAGCGGTATACCGCGGAGGTAAGACTCTTAAGTATGCTTAAGGTGGATCTGTTTGAGGAAGAACTTAAGGGTTTAACCCTGGTGACATCCCTAGGGTTAAATTATTTGGTATAGACTGAACCACTCTGATGGAGAGAGGTGGGCTGTATAGTGTAACATCTGTCTACTCTTCTGTTTTCTGATTCCCATGTTTGTAGCCATCCTGATGATTAATGAACTACATGATTAATGAATACAAGGAGTGTAAATTTGACAGTCACTCTTTAAAGACGCAATTGCTTATCCATTGCATGCACGACTCTACTTGTCTTCTTGGGTTTCCATTGGGCAAAAGTTGTGGTACCAAAAACTCGACCTGGTAAATGTTTTGGTACCACCATTGTCAGGGCTCCAAAAGGGCTGAGGCGGTATGTGATGTGAAAACACTGCAGACCACTCATTGGTTAGAGAGCATCACTTTGTAAGTCACAATAGCTGCTGCAATTTTTGTTTCATTTATGCTTTATCACCTTTTTATTACATTGCAAAATAAATGATTACCAATCTATAAATGACCACATTGGCAGGAATGGTTTGAACACAGATGTTGCTATGACTACATTGCAAGGTTACTATTTATCTGCAGTGGAAAAATAAGTACCAAAGTCAAGCCAGTACCATGCCATGGAAAAGCGTCTGGCAGTGCATTAAATAGATCTGCCCCGCATGGGAGTCCAACTCAGAACTACATCTTGAGAGACGAGCGCTATAGGCTGTAGCTACGGTGACAAAGCGGGACAGTCCAGCATTTTCATTCTTTAAGCTGTGTTTGATGCCAATCAAACTGCATACACGTGCGTCAGTTTAATCTGTCACCCACGCATACGCCACGCTAACTAACACAATAAGTCACAGCATATCTTGGAGAAATTAAGGAAGCTACTAGGCTACTACATATAAACCAAAATGCAGCTACAATTAAGACTGGGAAACTGGTGAAGCAGGTGCACGGGATTCCCAGTCGTCGGCGATGTTTGCCATAGTTTTCGATTGTAGACGGGGGTGGGTGGGGATACGATGTTAAGTGACGGTGTACATGTATGCAAGTTTCACAAAAAATGTATGGCTCAGAAATATACATCCCGATCAATGGACGCGTTTTTGCTGAAGCCCAAAGATCAGACATAAGGTAACCCCAGCTGAAATAACATTTACCACATTGTGCAGCACTGCTAACTGAGGGAATATGCTACCAGTAATTTTCCCGTACTCAGGATAGCAAATGTAATGTTTGTGTGTGTGTATCTGGATATTTGTTGTCAGGGAGAATTTAGGCAATTTAAAGTATAAGCAGGAAAGCAATCAATGAAATTATGTTTTAATTTAAGGATGGACAAAAGTGTATAAACAAGTTTAATGCATATTAAATTACCTTCATTTAGTACTTATGTTGTTTGGATAGGCTACTAGGCCTCAGTTTAATAGAGAATATTTTTTACTACCTCAGCATAACATTTCCCACATTGTCCCTCACAAACATAATATTTGTCCCACATTTGGTTTGTTGGGATCTGATCACCCTAGCTGTAGCCCACCCAGCCATGGTATATGGTAAATGGACTGCATTTATATAGCTCTTTTATCCTAAGCGCTTTACAGTATTTTGCCTTACATTCACCCATTCACACACACATTCATACACCGATGGTGATTGCTGCCATGCAAGGTGCCACAAACCACCGTGAGCAGTTAGGAGGTAGGGGGTTTGGCATCTTGCTCAAGGATGCTTAGAGGTAGGTCAACACTCGGGTTTGAACCCATGACCCAGTAGACCATCCTGTCCCCACACACTTTAGTGTTTATCTGAGTGTCCTATGGTGTCGGAGTGAAATGTACTTGATGCATAGGCTTCATTAAAATAAATAGAGACAGTGGATGGGAATATTGTATAATTGTAGTGCTTTTAATTAATTTAGAGTGTACCCAGAGTGTTAGTGTTTGCGGCTCTTTGCAGCAGGTTCCATGACAAACTCTTCTAACTCTCGCAATACAACCATTTAAAACACCACGTGCAATACACACCAAACCCACGAAGGTGCACCCCTGTGCTAAATTCAGTTTTTTAACACGCGCCTCTGAGCTTTGTGTGTCAAAGGTAATCTCACTAAAAGCACCATTATTGAAGAGACAGAGAAGCTGTTTTGATGGCGTATGTCCTGTTCTGCACGATTCATAAGCTTTCATAAAGTTAATGACTCACTCTATTAAAATACTTCTCATATCAAGGGTTCTAGTTTGTGCTAATCCTATGGTGTGGCTGTTTGCATTCAGGTGAACTACGAATGCAGAACAGTGAAGGCCTAGTTCATGCTCTTATCACTAGTGAGGGTGGCATGGCAGGTACAGCAGAGGCCAACGCCTTCAGTGTCTTGCAGAGGATCCTGGGAGCTGGCCCACATGTCAAGAGGGGCTCCAACATCACCAGCAAACTTAGTCAGGGCATCGCCAAAGCTACCACACAGCCCTTTGATGTGAGTTAGTAAATTGAATGTAATGTATTGACAGACTGCACTCTTAAGCAAAAATAATGTATTTTAGCATCCATTGCTTCGCTTTTTATATATACTGCTAATATCCTGTGTCCTCTTGCTGTCTTTCAGGCAACAACATTCAATGCAACATACTCTGACTCTGGACTGTTTGGCATCTACACCATTGCACAAGCTGAGTCTGCAGGAACGGTGAGCCCCAGATCGACATTGACACAAAGACATGAAATATGCATTATTTGAAAACCACTGATGATTGTTCCTCTCCAATTAGGTAATTAATGCTGGCATTGCCCAGGTGGCAGGTGTGGCTGAGGGGAATGTGTCTGAGGCTGATGTTTTCAGAGCAAAGTGAGTTTTTCCAAATAATATTGCTCTGCTGTACGAATGATAAAAGCAATTTCTACAAATCATAAGCATGGTTCCGCATGTCCATCGACATCTGTAGCTTTGGAAGAGAAATTATGCTGTTATAAATTATTTAATGTGTTATACTACTTTTTTGGGTTGTCTATTCTCTACCGTACATCTGCAGTGTGCAATTAAAGGCAAATTCCGGCCACTATTGAGCTAGTCTAAGCCTAATTCATTCATTAGCATTACGTCACCCATAAGCAACTCTATGCTGAGCATACTCTGATACAGTACGTAATACGTATACCCCTGTTAGCTTGACAGCACTTTTGGGAAGTGGTACTGCTGTTTTCATTGGCTGTTAACATTGTCACTCGCAAGTCTGTGTCCATAACTTCGGTGCGTCCAATAAAAACAAAAAAATGTAAAAGCAGTATCTGTTGCCCACCTATTTAACAGATTTACATGTTTCTGTATGGATTTCAGAAAAAAGTTTTCTGATCAAAAATGGCAACAATGTTGTTGCTTTTAAAGGCTTATTCAATTGCTATGCTGGATGTCTTTTTGTTTTTGTTTTTTTCTACTGTTTTACACTAATTGACCCAGAGAGAGAATGATCTAATTATCCTGGCCCTTGTCACAACTTGAATGTCACAACTGTTGAACAGAGCTTTCTAGTATGCAATTATTAATGCTGACTGTCATTTCTACTGATCTTATCTGCTCAGACAAAGCAAATATTGTGAACCTCTGACTGTTGTTTCACTGTTTCTACTGTGTAGAAGCCAGGTTAAAGCAGAGTACCTGATGTCCACAGAGAGCAGTCAGGGACTATTGGAGGAGATAGGGGCCCAGGCCTTGTGCACAGGAGTTTATCAACCATCTGAGACTATTCTTCATGGCATAGACTCAGTTACCCACACTGATGTGGTCAATGTGAGTTACTCCCCAAGATTATAAATATTTCAACAGCACGCTTTTATTATAATTTTTTTATCATTGTGTCTTTTTGCAAACATAAAATTTTGGATAATTATTATTCTTTTTATTCCTCTTACCTTTTTTGTTTTTCTCTAGGCTGCTAAAAAATTTGGATCTGGCAAGAAATCCATGGCAGCTAGTGGACACCTCATTAACACACCTTTTCTGGATGAAGTATGAAGATTAAGAAACGGCCTGTTTAACATTTTAAGTAGGTCAGGATATGCCTGGCTGCACACACAAGAATATTGACTCATATTGTGAAACGTGTTTTGAGTTGTCATAAATTATATAGTTGTTTTTTTTTTGCAATATTTGAAAAACATCGCTGGAGAATTGTCAATTTCGCTGCACGTCTGATGTAAAATGATTAAATGGCCTACACAGTAATGACAGGTGTGTCTTTATTTGTGATAATGGTTTTTATAATCACATGGCATATTAATGACAATTTATTGTTACATTCAGTCCCCAGCTGGAGTACACAGAACACACTTTTTTTTTTTTTTTTAGGCCAATAGAGCAACATTATTTACATAACTATTTAATTTGAGCCTTTTGCCTGTTGGCATTTATACATGATACAATTATTTTTTTTGTTGGAATTTAATACAAGACTAGTATTTTTAGAATATAATTACACCTACACTTGATTACATCTGACAATAAAATATGAATGGGCAAATAGAATAAAAGTATATATATTTTTTTTTTGCGCAGAATGACACTGTTATACTGACCACTAGTAACTGGTTAAAATGTAGATCGATACCACCGTTGCCAGTCGCAAGGAATACATATGGACTCAACTCGACCCCCTCTTAACATTTAAATAATATCGCGATACGGGAACGAACACCCACTGGACGCGAATACATGAGCACTGTTGTCTATGGAACGCACTGCTTGGGGGTGTTCGCTTGATGTCATTTGGAAGGAAGAGGGGTTGAGCTAGTGGTGGGCACACTGGGAAAACATAACAGTAACGCACCATCTACCGTTCATAATTGTTTTTATCACGTCGCGCTTTGAAATACATGTATTACTCCGCTTTTCCTTCGCTCCAATTGGTCCCACGAAGAACTCGTCGGCTAGCGGATTCAATACAGATGCTATTCCATCGTAGAAGGGGGCATGAATAAGCAAGAGGGAGGATGGGTTCTCGTTTTCCTGACGGGTAATGTTAGACCTTCGCTAAAACGGGCATATTGTGAAGTGAATGCGTTTGTTTGGTTTCGTTGTAGCACGGTGCTCGTGAAATGATAACGCGAATGGGGTCTCGGGCATCAAGCAGCCCCTGGGCCGCAGGTCGGCATATCGAGTCCGAATTTGGGAAATAGCTAGCTAGCTATCTGCTAGCTGCAGCTACCCAATGCTGCTGCTACTGAGCGGATCCAAACGAGAACACAAACGGCTGGAGTCTTGGGCCCTGGCGTTACGTGAGTTCTTGCTTTATCGGAGGAAGATCTTGGAGATCACAACTACAATTTGAGATGTGGTGCTTTGTCCCTTTCAGCCGTTTATAGCTGAATGCATCGTGGCTAATCGTTTCTGCAATATGTGGACAAAATAATGCAGCGCAGAACCACAACAGCAATCTGACTGTAAAGGGAACTAGGTAAACTCATAATCAGCGAGGACCTTTGTGGCTCGCGGGTCTGTGCTACTGTTAAACTTTTTTATGGTTGTCAAGTTTGGATCTCCTCTTCCTTGCCATCAACATTTACGCAAAGACTTTACCTGGCATTATGGATAAACTAACCATAATATCAGGGTGCCTGTTTCTGGCTGCCGATATATTTGCAATAGCCAGTATTGCGAATCCAGACTGGATCAACACAGGCGAGTCAGCAGGTAAATATAATACATCAAACACGGGTTCACATTTGTCATCATTGTACTCATCCGTGTGTTCAATTGCGCAGAGATAATTATCACCATCTAATATGGTCAACATTGTTTCAAATGACTGCACAGACATGCAATTACTGTCAATACGGTAGCTAAATGTATTGCATTTATGTGCTTTAGCAATTTTAAGTATCAGGTTCTTGATACTTTCTATAGATTGCTGGTTGCATATAACTTTCTTGATATAATCGTTATAGGGATGGTATTGGCAGAGCTGTCAGGGCCGGTTAACATATTTTAGAGTTGGTGTGTTAACTTTTGAACTAGTTCTAAAATAAGATCGCATTAATTAGAGATCTGTCACTGAAACAGGCCTTCCCCATTTGTTACCGTGGGGGGGGGGGGGGGGGGGGGGGGGGGGGGGGGGGGGGGGGGGGGGGG
>JAODTR010000024.1:4106486-4145471 GCA_025399935.1 Amblyopsis rosae
CCGACCGAAAGTCTTTCTCCATGGCTTCTCCGAACTTCTCCCACACCCGCTTCTTTGCTTCTGCTACGGCAGATGCTACAGCCCTTCGAGCCAGCCGGTACCCTGCAACCGCCTCCAGAGACTTCCGGGATAACATAATAATAAATAATTAGAAATAATAGAATAAAAGAATAAATAAATAAAATAATAAGAAAATTTGATATTCATAATTAGGGATGTCATGAGAACCGATACTTCGGTACCAAGTCGATGCCAAATTTGAGAAAACATGACAGTTTTTGTACAGTACCGTAGGTACCGGAAATCACTCGTCAAAGACAAACAGCAAGTAAGCGAATTTGCGCTCTGGGGGATTACCAGAGGAATACATTCACAAAAAACAATACGGTACCTTAAGATATGCAAACGGTGCCTTCGACATTTCCAGCAATAGTTTCCATCTTATAAAGACTTTACCGACTGAGTAAAAAGTTCCGCTATTGTCATTTGACATTAATGGTTCGTTGATAAACACATCGCCTGGCGAAAGTGAAACAAAATCAGCCTTGAAGCGAATAAAACATGTAGGACTACGTCGCATATTTGTGTTGCAAACATTCACGTGTTTATGATGTAATTTACTACAATGCATTTTAACCGCCTCGCGCTTTCGATACCTCCGGAGCGCCAACCGGGATCTCTGTGAATGTTTACCCGCCGTAGAAGCACTCTCGTGTGGTCACGGCGGTCCCGGTGGTAATTCCGCGGAGCCCCGAACATCCAACACAAAGCCACAGACTTCAATTAGCATCGGACATTATACCATTACACCATCTAAACATATGTCATGAGCCTGATATACTGAGCTTTATATAACTGGTCTAAAAATATATATTTTTCTTTCTTTTTTTTGCCCCGTGGTATTGAAATGAGTATCGAGAAGTGTGGAATTACACTGGTATTTGTATCGACTACTGAATTTCTGGTATCGTGACATCCCTATTCATAATATAATCTATATTTCCCTGCATACATTTCCATATTAAATTGATGCAAAATGCACAAAATAATTAACCAGAATACAGGAAATTAAGTATTTAACACTGAAATCTTCTGGGGGAGGCCCCCAGTCCCCGCCTTTATGCCCCCAATAATCAAAAAACCTACATCTGTGTGTATGTAATCTGAGCTCGACTGTTTTGTACATGTTGGTGCCATGTCAGCATGTGTATTTGTGTGTTGTCAGTCACACTTTACAAAGCATTTGCTGCCCCCCTGTTCCCGGCTGTCGGGACCGTCCTTTTAACTCGCACATCTTTCTCACTTTTTTTTTTTACCCATAACCAGTTTGCATGCCTGGGTACGGCCATGGATTAAACTTATAAAGTAATATAAATATTTTTTAATAAGTAACGTTGGATAATTATCTTGTATTTTGAAATGTTTATAGAACATTAAACACAATGGGGTGCCTGCATGGACACATTTTACATGCATAAATACATGTACGGGAAAAAACACTATTATCCCTGGTGCTTTGAACCACCAACCTCAGAACTCATAGCGCAAATCTTACGACTGAGCTAATTCATCAGTATTGGTAGATTATGTTAGAAACGTAATATAGACATACTAAATAGACATACTAAACGAAACAAAATACCTATTTTCAGAAAGAATAAAACTAAACTAGCAAATCTGAATGTAAGTTATACATAAAAGTAGGGATGGCTACGATACTGAGATCGGAAATCGGTCCGATACTGACTTAAATAGCTGGATCTGTATCGGTGACAATTAGACAGTTGTAACCGATCCATGGGGCTGATCCAATTAAATTAATTTACACACTTATGTCTACTGTCAAGCATCAGCCATGTCTAACCTACCCAGGCCACACTATCAGCAGGAGGTTTCTAAAATACATCTAGGTACTAAAATAGAGGTTGGTTGTCCATTATTTTGCATTTAATTTAACACTGGAATCGGATCGGTACTCTGTATCGGCCGATATCCAAAGTATCGGTATCAGGACTGAAAAAACTGGATCATGCCATCCCTACATAAAAGCTACTATGTCATGATCCACTGTATGGCCCTCTCGCAGATCCTGTAGAGCGAGAGACGTACAGTCCGTCTGCATCCCACATACAGTTACAATAATTAGAACTCTGGCGCCTCTACTGGCCTTCAAGTACTCGCAACGCGTAACGACGTCAAAGGCACCACTTTAGATGCACATCTGTACCTGCAATGCAGGTACTGCTGAATGTTGGCCTAGGTCTACCGTATTAAATGTATTCTTCAACAAAGGCTCCAGACTGAGACCAATTTTTGGAGACAGTATAACTACATTTTATAACTGTGCTACTTGATGTGTATATATCGGAAACTCAGTAATTTCTAGCAGCTTTGTGTTTCAAACACTGTTTGATTTCATTGGGTGTTCCCTTCCTTAGGTTGTGGTGGTCCTTCCCAGCAACAGGAAGGACAAATATGACAGCATCAAGAAATACTTGTGTGTGGACTGCCCCACTCCTAGCCAGTGTGTGGTGTCTCGTACCCTAAGCAGACCCCAGGCTCTCATGACTGTGGCTACCAAGATTGTGCTGCAGATGATGTGTAAAATGGGGGGAGAGTTATGGAGTGTTGAGATTCCTGTAAGTGTAGTTTAAGCTTAATTTTTAGTTAACATAACAGCCCAGAGTAAGTTTGTCTTATTGGAACAAAAATATTTGCCCTGATCGAAGTAAAATTTTAAAGCAGTTTTGTATTTGCTAAACAATGTCCTAAAACAGTTTGCAAATGTATCGCTCTGTTGTAGCTCAAGCAGCTGATGATTGTGGGCATTGACTGCTACCATGACACAGTTGCTGGAAAGAGGTCTATTGGAGCTCTGGTGGCGAGTCTAAACCAGGGCATGAGCAGGTATTAACACTAAATTACCAGTTTGAGAAATCTTCCAGATTAAAACTTTACACACTTTATTTTTAATAGATGGTTTTCAAGGTGCGTGCTGCAGGACAGAGGACAGGAAATCATGGATGGGCTGAAGATGTGCCTTATAAGTAAGTCCATCCATTTACTTATGTATATTGTTGTTTTAGCTAATGCCTAATAGTTAAGCTTGTGTTCCAGGTGCACTGAAGGACTTCTTTAAGTGCAACAAGTGCCTACCCACACGCATTATCGTGTACAGAGATGGAGTAGGAGATGGCATGCTGCAGAGCGTGGTCAACTATGAGGTGCCACAGATCCTGGAGTCCATCAGGTCCATGGGACAGGACTACGAGTAAGTCACTCATAGCATGATGTCTCTACTGACTTAGGCTGCAGTTCCTTGAATACAGTTATACATTTCCTAATCATTTTGTGAAAATATCCCCAACTTTGTCAAATTAACTGTTTGTGCTGGGTCTTAGACCCAAGGTAACTGTGGTGGTGGTGAAGAAGCGCGTGGCATGCAGGTTCTTTGCAAGCAAGGATGGAAAGGCGGACAACCCTCCTCCTGGAACGGTTATTGACACGGAGGTCACGCGGCCTGAGTGGTATGTTTTTTCTTTTCTTTTCAGTAGCCATGTATGTCCTGTTATGCTGATGTAAGCAGGGATGGGTGTAGTGGTGTGAAATGTTAATAATCTGCTCAGTGAATACAAAACATTAACACTAGGGGTGTGACAAAAGTTGTGGGATTAAAGCGTTATTGTTGAGGTGGAAAAGCTGTCTCGCAATATCAACATGACTGAGGGTGAAATCATCATAGAATATGCCCCGCCACTTTGAGATCCTTTGTGTGGCAGCATTTTGGGATTTTGGGTTTCAGTGAACAAAAGGCCAGTCCTCTGACTTTTATTTCTCTAATTACATACAGTATAGCCTATATCAGTGTTCCCCAATTGGCGGACCATGGGCCAGGTCTGACTCGCAAGAACAAAATGTCTGGCCCGCAACCACACATTGGCAAAAGTAAAGCACAATATAAACACATTTATGAAAGTCTCTACCGCATATGAATTTACCTGCACGCTGTTTCTATCGTCTGCGTTTGACACACAAACATCGTATTCTCTCAAGACGCATACCAACAGGGTCTCCGATTGGCTCTAGCCAAACAAACGTCAGTCAAGGCGGTCTTTGTGGAATGCATTCAGTAGACTGAACGTTCAGAACTTTTTTTACTGAACGACACGTTTCATTACAATTTTATTTCATATCAAATGTATTGTCTCAATCTGATATTACATGAGGTGTGTGTATGTATGTATGTGTGTGTATGTATGTGTGTATATATGTGTGTGTGTATGTATGTATATATGTGTGTGTGTATGTATGTATATATGTGTGTGTGTATGTATGTATATATGTGTGTGTATGTATGTATGTATATATGTGTGTGTATGTATGTATATGTGTGTGTATGTATGTGTGTGTGTGTGTGTATGTATGTATGTGTGTGTGTATGTGTGTATATATGTATGTGTATGTGTGTATATATGTATGTGTGTGTGTATGTGTGTATATATGTATGTGTGTGTGTATGTGTGTATATGTATACATACATACACACACACACCCATTCTCTGTACCTAATGGCAGTCAGGCTACCTCTGGCGAGCACATGGAGGGCTGTGCGGCCCCCCAAAGAAATGCCACACCATTACTGACCCACCGCCATGTGTGTATGAGTGCAACTCACTCTTCTAGCTAGCTGCAATGGCCCGTCTTTCAGCAGGTGCGATTGGCTCAGTAAAACGGTGTATTTATGAACAGTCAGAAGACAGAAGCACCTGAAGAAACTTTCAAATATCCATGTATAATCCAACTTGTGTCACAATGGTTAGTTCAGAGTATCTTTCAACTAGCAAAAATGTACTACAGACGCTGCAGTAGGCAGTCAGACTCAAACACAAAGTGCCGTTTATCGTGACTTTTTATAGTCCAGGAGCGGCATGACGTCCCCACGCTCGAGTTAACTCCACCCAGAAAATCACCGGTGAGACAGAAAGTGAAATAAATATAGGGAATATTTTGCGATTCAAATGGAAGTTGATTTTAATAGTGTGTATGTGTTTATATTAAGCCTCTACATCCTTTAATGACATGCTAAGACTAAAATGACTGATTTCCCTTGACTATCCCTTTAAGAATGTTGCGCAATAGCTGAAAGTTAAAAGGGGGAGGGGGTATGGGGGGACATTACGAACACACCCATTCAGCCCTGAGCCCTTTGCATGTAGTGTTTTTTTGTCATGTTAACACACTTATTATTTATTTGGTTGATGTATATTAAATATATTCCTTTGCAATATATTTTGAATATTTCTGCACCTTGTAACCACTTTCCTTTATCTTTAAGCCTGCAGCTAACCTGCCTGTCATTCCCAGGTATGACTTCTACATAGTGAGCCAGGCTGTTCGCACAGGAAGTGTCTCCCCAACTCACTACAATGTGATCTATGACACAAGTGGTTTGAAACCTGATCATATGCAGAGGCTCACCTACAAACTCTGCCACATGTATTACAACTGGCAGGTAAGTTGACCTAACTGGTGCTATGCTCTTGACCAGGCATTGCACTCTGCTCACTGCGAGGTAGGGTGCAGAGCATACAGAGCAGTGCAGAGTCGTCATGTCTCTAAGCAACGAGAGCGATACACTACCAGAGTTTGAGGAACAGGCTCCCTTTAGCTAGCAATGCTAAATGATTACTATATTCTTATAACGTTTTAAGCAAAACATTATTTTCAGCGGATCTCTTGGTTCAATATTGTTTGTGAACCATTTGTACTGTTATAAAGAGGGTAAACTAACCTCTCAAACCGGTGAGGATTACAGAGCCATATGGATTTATTTGTAATTTCACTGCCGCTTCTGTCAGTCACAGGCTACATCTGTTTTCTCACTGGTTGCAGTTTGAAAGGTCAGAGGTAACTAGGACAAAGTTGAAATAATTAACTTTGAAAAAGCAAGTTTGCAATTTCAAAATATATACAATGACAAATATAGCGGTACCGCATACCGCTCTCCCCGTAGGAAAATAATTGCACAGCCAGCGCAGATCTGTTTTGCCGCTTATGTGTAGGCACCTTTAGAAGTGATGTAGAATTTCAATTGTTAGCTTTCACGAAGATTCCTGCGCATCTGGAGTTAACAGATTTTCAGGTAGTGGGTATGAAAGTTACTAGTCTAAAATTCAAATTTTAATGTTTATATATTACATTCCACAATTAAGTATTTTAGCAGTATAATCCTGTCTGTTTTAGGGGATCATCAGAGTGCCCGCACCTTGCCAGTATGCCCACAAGTTGGCTTTCCTGGTGGGACAGAGTATACACAGAGTACCCAGCACACAGCTGGATGAGTATCTTTTCTACCTGTAATGCATAATAGAAAAGCTGAAATAGCGAATCCGACTCTGCTCTGGAATATTTGTTTTGCGTACACTTGGTACTTTTTGTTATGCCGTTGATTGGTGTGTTTTCACAGGTTCCAACCAAACTAGGTTTTAATATCCTAAACTATCACTACCTGAAATGTAGTTATGCCTGTCTTATTTTGCCTTTGTCAAAGACAAAGATATGGATATGAATGTATGGTGATTACATTAGTCAAAGACAATTGTTGCCATATTTGTTTGCTTTTACAGTTGCATAAATGTACACAAAGCCCCTTGTTAGTTAAGTAGGTTATGGCAGTTCATGTTGAGTAATATTTTATATTGGGAAACCTAATAAGTTGTATTATAAATTTGTTATAAATTGGACCTTACATCAGATGTAGTTGTCTTGAAAAGTTAACTGCTTTGAATTTGAGCATATGCACAAACTGCATTTTTCTCAGTTGCAAAAATAAATATATTTTAATCACTTTCTAGCTGTGACTTTTATGTTATTGAAATGTATTATTTTTGCAAGACCAGAGATGTTGATACATGTGTTAAGATATACATTTGGTGTATTTAGTTGAATTTCAGATGTCTAAACTATTGTTATATGATTTGAGAATAATACTTTGATACTATAGCCCCTGTCTCTCTTATAGATTACATTTAACCAGTTACTGTAAAGTACCTGAAGATTTACCTGATTGGTCTGACAAATTACCTTGCCTGCCAATCACGAGTGCACATAAGGCTTTCAGCAGGTTTGTAAATGGGTTCGATAATAGTTCAAGAGGGAGTTTAAGAATAATTACATATATTTTGTTGTTGCAGCTCTTACATCCTACCTACAGCAGTCTCTTAAAAGGGAAAAATAAGTGCCCACACCAGCATTACAAAATATCAAATTTATTTTGAGTTAAAAAAAAGTTGCACATGCACGCCCACACAATTTGTAACCATCAATATAGGCTATTTATCGGAAAGCTAGCACAACTGCAGACTTACACAATATGGTATAGAAGACACCATGGGGAAAACTTGCAGTTTGATTATAAAGTTGAATATACAAAAAAGGCAGTTTGAAAATCAAGTATAAACATTTAAAAACGATGTACAAATGGACAGGTACAAAAAGAGCAAGTCACCAAACTTAAAATAAGCAATGATTGATAATATGGTACATGAGTAGGAAAAGATGTTTATCAATTAACGGTCTGATAAAATATGGTTTGGCTGAGAACTGTACAGAAAATAGAATGTTTCATACATTCTTTTTGGCAGTTTGTTCAAATCTAGAAAAAGACGGTGAATGAGAGGGTGGCATGGAGAACAGAAAAGTGGAAAAATACAGGGAAATTATTCATTTCACACACTAGGATATCTGCACTCCTTGTGTGTAGCTGGAATGCATTTCCTTTCAATTTATCATACATTCACTACTCTGTCTTGGTGTGTGCGTTCTTGTTTACACCCGCATGCACAGATACAGTACTTGTAACTTGGGCTATTTGACTCAAGGACATACAGGAGTATAATTGGGAAAACTTTTAATCCATGGATAGCTTTTAGGGACACTAAAGAGGTAGCTTTGTCTGAGGAAATCCTGGGGTGGGGAGGGGTGGCTTAAACCTATAAACACTAGTTTGGGAAAACATTACCCTAAATGCTACCTCCAATAGAGCAATATATTGATGTGCTCCAATAAGTGGTAATCTTGCAGATCTTGAATTCACATGACAAGTGCATTTACTGTCTCAGTGGCTACTAATGCAACAGCTAGTACCAAACACCGTTTCATTTTTGGAAAAATACTTTTCTGGGTATGGATTATGGCCAAGACATTTTTGAGGTTTCATGTGAACTCTGGTCTTCAGGCAAGAAGAGTCCCATAGTACCCACTGCACAACAATTGTCAAAACATTTAATTTGTGAACATAAAAAATAAATTAATACCTGGCTTTAAACTACGCCACTTGACAAAAATACAAACCATTGTGCGTTTATAAGGCAAATACATGGAGGGTGGATCTACTTTGCAATTTACCACCACTAAACAAATGGTGGTTTTGCAGAGACCCTGTAGCATCTAGCATGTGCTTATTGGTTCTGATCAGTGTCCTCGTTCGGTCTTGCCTCAGGTTCTTGGGCATCACTAAGTGTGAAATCAGGCCAGTACAATAGGAATTCTCTGCTCAGTTATATTGCACTGCATATCAGCCATTCACGGCATACTTCAAGGTCCACGCTGATCTGTGAAGAACAGGCCCAACAGTTTGCATGTACTTGTAGGGTCAGGACGGAATGTGCTGAAGTAAAGCATTCAACCTTTTCACACAATTTAAAGTCAAATCCCTCCACACACATTTTCTGTCACTGGAAAATGGACTCCATAGAGAAAGCAAGCCCTCTGCATGAAACTAATCTTGGCATTCTAGGTTGTCTGACCTTGGTTATGTACAGAACTGTTTATATTCTGAAGTACGTCTGTGGAAGTGCCATTAGATCAACCCGGTTGAAAATGGCCACACAGATGTTCTTTGCTGCTTACAGCAACTATGGCAGCCTAAATTCAATCATGAGTTAAGACACTCCAATACTATT
Source organism: Amblyopsis rosae (assembly GCA_025399935.1). Taxonomy (NCBI): domain Eukaryota; kingdom Metazoa; phylum Chordata; class Actinopteri; order Percopsiformes; family Amblyopsidae; genus Amblyopsis; species Amblyopsis rosae. Next base: position 4,115,450 of record JAODTR010000024.1, read on the forward strand.
AGTGAAACAGCTTTATGTCCCTTGACCATTATATGAAATGTTATTCAAAATATGTGCTGCAATCAACAAAATACAAAACCTAGGATATGAAGAATGTACAAGAACATAATTTGCCAAGCTTGCAAATCTCCGCTGCTCGCTGTCATGTTCTCTTAACTGAAGGTGTTGCAAAGACTGGTTATTTACTATGAGCTCATACTGTATCAAGTATGTCCAATTACTTTACAGCCTTACAGCCAAGTCTTTTCAATAGATTCTTCCCTTTGGAGAGGAGTCCCTTTTTCTTTGTGGAGTACATATCCAGTGGGCCCTTGATGGGACTGCCAGGCCCCACAGTGGCAAGCCCAGAGCCAGGGATGTGTGGGCGCACTGTGGGAGATGCAGCTCTTCGAAGCGGACCCGATTTTTCCAATGGAACCTAATGGGAGACCCGTAAGGGATAGTTCAGGGTGTTAAAAAGCCAGCTGTCTCACACCTCAGTACTACTGCCCCTCACTTAGTTCTTTCTGTCTCAGCAGGGCACCCATAGAATGTAATTCTCAAGTCTATCTCCCTGACCTTGGCAGCTGACATTAATTGCTCAATGCTTGGATGTTGTCCTGAGCACTTACACCCTCACTATCTGCCATGTAGAAACTCTTTTTACAAGCTAAGAATAAACTTTAGCAGTTCACAATGTAAGCATAACTATATGTACATGGCAACCGATTTAATTAAGACATTTTCAAGTTACAGGGGCAGTTCCCTTATCTTATGAAGAAATACAGTGTACGGTACTGCATTTTGGGAGCAAAAATGCATCTATCACATTCACTTTACTCTTTTTTTTTTTTTATGTATATTTAGTAATTCGCTCAACTAGGTTACAAAAACTTACTATCTTACATTCCTTTTTGTAATCATGAGCTAAAAGGCTCCTTACAATTGCACTTTCTGGTGCTTTCATTTTGCGTTATGTTTTAGTCTGTTGTAGTTGAATTCCTGAACCTTTTCATTGTAATGTGTTCAAATCATTCAAAACAAATCTAAATCCTATTTTAAGTTTATGCAAATTAAGTTGATTAACACCAGCCACAAATTAAATGGTGTTTGACCATTTCGAACTTTCTTCAAAGTTGCATTGATCAAGTCAATCTGCATTAACAGTTAACAGAACTTTGTAAAAAGAAAAATATTTGAATCCTAATGTTAAGACTTTTCCATTAATGCACATGTATAGATACATAAAAGTATATCTATTTTATGATTAATGTTTTAACATCTAAAAGGGTCTTTAGGCTGACAAAACATTTTAATCAACATTTGCATTTAAGACCCTTCATTGACATTGGGATAGCCTATTTTTCTTCAAGCGGGATGCATTATTTCAAAGACAACAGCTACTGAATTTCAGCAATAAATGTAGCCAGTGTTTTGACTTTAAGGGATAAGAGTGCAACAAAGGCCTTTTAGCGTTACATGAATTACAGTAGGAAATTTAGTGCAGGAGACGGACATAATCATATACAACACTCAGAGAAACAACTGAAGATACCATACTTCTTGTCTAATGCACTGGCTAGGGTTTCCATCCTCAACCAACAAGCAGAACTTAATGTTTTGTGGAGAAGTAGAACTGAAGACAAGCATAGCATATTAAAATGAAAGGGAAGTGAATGTCTATGCATACCATAAACTAAGGGTACCCGTGTCATCTGCATTAGACTAGGGAAGCGTAATCTTGGTATCCTCAATTGCTCACTTACGTGATGGAAACAGAGCCTTAAGGTGTGAAATGAACACTCTTCTTCTGTTTTGCCAAGCGGGTGTGGAAAAGAAATAAAATAAAAAACAATGCGGTAATGGCATTTTAACAATCTGTACTATGAAAATGGTAAATCACAACACAAATTAATATCTGATGTCACCTGTTATTGAACCAGTTGCATTGTTAGATACATTTAGCATCACATATTTACATTTAGTAAAATTCTCCTGGAGTGATTCTCTGATGGCAACATAGTCTAGGTAAATGTTTGCCTGCTACTGTACAAGAAGCAATATACAAAACAAGGCTTTCAGTAGATTATATAAAAGTAATATGCTAGCTGTCTTTATATAAAATCTTCAAGATTTCATGCATCTGTAATATAGAACATGCTGAGCTAGTCTACATAGTTCATCTTTCAGTACATCAAAACTATCTTATAAATAATTTGAGATCGAACATATTCATAAAGCATCTTGTTACAATGCTTAAATGTGCATGTGCAAAAAAAATTCACAATCTGCATTTCTCAACCTTACACAATTTGAAATCACAAGTGCCTATCCAACTTTTTGGGAATGCTATATGAATACAGTATACCCAAGTATTTTACAATGCATGTTTCCCCTTTCACAGCAGTAAACAAAAATAAAAGTACCTCTGTCAAGTATTAGTTTTAAAGTTTATTTTTTCTTTCAATAAGTCTGAGGACATAATACAGTATTTACAGTGTAATGCTCCAAAGTTCAGAATTCTTGTTGGACTTTCAACAATGAAAAACAAGCACAGACACAACTAAGAGCAGAGAGGGAACTGAAAAGAGTAAATGGATGACAGAGGGCTAGTACTGCGAAGGAGCGTGTACCCTTTTGGTCTTTATCCGCGCTGGAGTGTCCTGGAGGTATCGAGATGGTGAGTCAGTGAGAAAAACCTCTACGTCGTCAGGCACTTCTTCTAGAAAGTTGGAAGGAACAAGTCCCTTGTGTCCGTTGAGCTCACCCTGGGGATTAAAGGAAGAAAGTCTAGGAACCTTGGTGGCAAACCCTGTTAAAGTGTCTATTAAAAACAATGGAAGGCATGCATGCATGATCATTGCTAATAAATGCATGAAAACTAAATATTAACTTTTTTTGTAACAAAATATTGTAGTAGTGGCACAGTGGTAGAGTGGGGCGATAGGTGATCAATAACTCACTGGTTCGGACCCAGTTAAGTCCTTACCAAGTGTCGAGATGTCTTTGAGCAAGACACCTAACCGCTTCCGGTGGTTGGGTGTCTCCTTGCATGGCTGACATGGCCATCAGTGTATGAATGTGAGGCAAATAATGTAAAGCGCTTTGGATTAAAGCACTATATAAATGCTGTCCATTTACCATTTTTTGTTGGTTTTCAACACATTTAATTGTGATAATCAATCAGAATCTCTTCTGATTAAAGAGAAAGATTGTTGATATTTGAACTCTGAACTGGAACAGAGGATTTTGTCTTTGCATTTTAGAATAGGACTAAGCAGACCATAGTTAGTAATAGTAAGAAAAATAATATTCCACATAAATTATGTGTTATTTTAACCTAAGCTTGTCAACTACATTGCATTGAGAAGTCAAGGAACTGTGTCAACAAGTGAAAAGGAGCATGAAATGACTCCTTTAAATGACAGGACTAGTACATTTACCACTACTCACATAGTAAAAGCCATCTTCATCTATGTCACCGAAAACTGTTATGACATCGGCGGCACAGAATGTCAATTCAGTCTGTCGAAAGAAAAACATTGTGGGAAAACAGTTAGGTGGATTGTGATATATGTATACGCCCTGCTTTGTTTTACTGTTGTCAGCAGTTTATGCCTGCTGAGGATCTTCCAAAACATGACATCTTTGTGGGGATTGATGAGTGTGAAATGCTGTGCTTCCTTCTCCAAATCAATGTGATGCATCATAACTCAAGTGTGTCAATTCAGTCTCAGTCAGACAGACTGTTTCAACTAAATGCATCAAATGTTGGAACTTTGAAGACAGGATTGCAACACATTTGGGGTATCGCTCCTATGGGTCTGTCTAAAAAATACCACACAAACCAAGCGTAGTTTATAGACACTAATACCAAACCGAGGAGGGGAGATGCTGTCTCAGGCAATGCATGAGGGGGCTTATGTTCATGACCACCAGGGGGCAACGGGTGTCTGAATCCCACCTCCTCTTCTCACTCTGACAAACGGGGTGGAAACACACACACACACACACACACACACACACACACGTACCCTCCTCGCCTTCACTCACCTCCTCGTTCAGCCTGTGGCCCACAAACTGTAACGGTGGCAGTGCCAATAGAAAGGTGAGAGTGAGTGAAACCAAGGGGCAAGGGCCACAAATACAGAACGAGTCATGTAGATCCCAGCTTGTACCTAGCCTGGATCTGTCCATTGATAGTCCAGGATGATGTGCATGTTTTACACTTAAACAATTGCTAATATACATCATAATATTAATAACTAGGGTTTAATATCCTTATTTAATTTGTTAAACTCTTAAAGCCCCATCTACACATTTAGCTCTCAATTCAGTTGGTCTTAAACACTGAATTCACACATTGCTAAACATCAGGGTTTTCTAAATGCAATGTAAATGCAATGACCAATGTAAATGAGATCAGTGCAGATGAAGAAGAGAGATCTGGCGCTCCAGTGATTAGGTACCTCGACATCAACGTTAGGAGAGCTCTCTCGGGGATCGTAGTCGTACAGGGCCACCATTCTACGAGTGGACATGGGATGCTGTCTCCCGCTCCGCCTGTTCCTCTCTGTGGACAGCAGAGGGAGACAAACAGCGGGAAAGTAATCACCTGTAATCAGTAATCAGTCAATGCACTGTGGTGGATAGTGTCTGCAGCACGTGAATATTAATGAGGAACATGTAAACTTGTAATTAAGTCTCAACAGCTTGGCCAGCCGTTTCACGACGTCAACTTGCTTGACCTACTAAAGGAATTCAGGCTCTATTCTCTGTACATAGATAAGTGAATAAGCCTGATTTGAATATTGCCTGAACGTACTGCAGTCAGCTATATTGCTATGGGTCTCTGGATAACCCTGAACGACTTTATAAAATTTGTATTTATGATATCATTCTAATAACTGCTACCATATCACTATATACTGAATGGAGTAAACACAACAGTACTGTATGCTATATTGGGACAGAGTATTGTATAATTTAAATATTCTATCCTTTCCTCTTTAAGACATTGAATTATAAATAAATTAGGCCTAAATCAGCATAAATGCTTACAGTATTAAGAGACAATAATATTGTATATTAATTGTAGGCCTATTTTGCTTTTTTCTGCTAGGGATGTTTGGCCCTGGCTGTTTGGGTAGAACCAACCATTTTATACTTGTTTCAGCTGAAGCACATACACATGGATTGTTTATGGCTGCAGCAGTATACGCTAATCAGACACAAATCCATCTAGCTCTTTCCTTCAGAGATATTAATTAGATTTGACACGACGTGCATTCACATGAACACGAGCCCTCAGACTGCTGTGTAATGTTACAGAACGTACAGAGAATGGGGCTCTGTTTTACTGTACCACGTGCATATGTGAATGCCTGCCGGCAATGGTGCCTCACCGACACAATCAACTTTTCACAGGTAATTAAAAATGGTGAATGCTAGAAAAGCCAAACAAACAAAATCAGGGTGGAGGGAGTGGGCGGTAGGCAGAACACGCATAACTATACACAGACCTCTCTTGGACTTTCTGGACCTGCGATTTATTGAGCGGCCATCTTTGAAACGGTCGCAGTTCACTTCATAGGAGAGCAGAGAAAAAGAATCAAGAGGGGACAGTATAGGTAAAAGGGAAATAAGAGTTTTAATTGAATATGAAATATGAAAAACAACAAAGTGTAGAGCTAGCCAGGCGGGCAGGGGAGGTTTAGGGCAAAATAAAGAGTAATGGGAAGAAAGTATAGAGGCAATAAACAGCGTGTTACCTAATTTCTCCACAGGAGTGTTGAGCGGGAGGAAGCCCTGTTGGAGCAGCTGCTCCATCATCTCGTCGTCCTCCGTCTGGATCTCAGACACCATGTTACAGGGGATCAGACCCACCCGGTCGCGGATCTCTGCCCTGTAGAACCCGTCTGTGTCTTTGTTCCCGAACACCTGACGAAGCACAGATGTCTCAGGGGACACACAGCCGGTCATGTCTAAATGAGTGTTAAAAGCCCACTACGCTGTAGTAATGGGATTCAGCTTCGTGTGTACACCCTACAGCTAACCTTACGCTGCTGTATGAATTGCACCAAAAGAACTATGGCTATGAAATATCTACCCTGGAAATAAAAATACATGCTTATAGTATTTATCGGTGTGCCAGCTCTTCAATATAATTGATAGTATCGTCGCCAGCAGCTAATGTATAGGAAAGGTCCAAGCCACTTTACTGTGAAAACACAAATACAATAAATCCTGCATTCGTGGGCATGGCATCTACCAAAAGCTTCCAGAATGTGAGTCATGGAACCTTGATGATCTGGCCCTCCTTGAAAGGCAGCTCCTCGTCAGCGGCGTCTGGGTTCGGGGACATGGACAGCGGGTCATAGTCAAACAGAGCCACGAAGATGCGGGTCAGCTCCCCGGGTTCCGACTCCTCGTAGTACTCAGCGGAGCGCCGCCGATGCCCGTGCCTGCGGCCGCTGTATCCGTCTGGAAGACAGAAGAGGCCAACTGTATGCTGCCATTATCAGCAATGCACATCCACACTGGCCGTAGGGGGCAATGGGAGCAGAGCACTTGAGTTAAACCTGGCAGAGGAGAGTGCAATAGGACACTCGAGTGAAGAAAGAGCCACAAAGAGTAAGTCCATAATGTTCAGCTTTACTTGACTTATGCTTTACCAGCTCAAATTAACTGGTAAAGCATAAGTAGAACTAGCTTAGCATAACTAAGCTAGCATCTATGCGGCAGGGTTCTTTGTTCACGCATGTCTGATTGCGGGCGTGACACTCCCTTGGTGGTACAGTACAACACGTTTACAACACCTCAGGCTCATGCATGCACACACACACAGATGCGACACAAAGCAGGGAAGACAAGTTCAAGCGAGGTCTTTTGGGCGCCAGGACAAGAACAAAACGGTCATGCATGTGGAGGACGTGTACATTATCTGCTGTCCACTGCCTTATCACAGAGGGGGACAGAAGACGCGCGTGCATGTTGACAAGTGGAAGGGTGGGGGGGGTGAGAGAAGCAGACAATCAAATAGGAGGACAGGAAAAAAGAGGTAGTGCCAAATTTGCATCCCAAACAAACATGACAAAAAAAAAAAAAACATTTTGCAAGAGGTCGTGGGTCGGAGCTCAAATGGACACATGGCTACATCGGTTCCTCAGGGGTTACGTGGTGAGATTGATATCTGTTGCCCATGCATTGATGGATCATCGCCACCTTCAGTAACATGTCTCGGTGGCAGAGGGGTGGGCCCGCAGCCGACATGTTTGGATCCACTGACTTTGATGGCAAAAAAAAACTCCACTTTATTTCCATGGCGGCGATACCGACCAGGCTAAGAGTGCACTAGCTGTTACCCATAATGCCTCTCTCCTTCTCACCGTGCCAGTACAGCTCATGCAGAATGTGAAGCGTGCTCTGCTAGCGTTGAAAGACAGCAGCAGGGAGAGGAGAGGGACAGGGCTTGGTGCGGAGAGGGGTAGACAATGCCATGTATGTGGATAGGGTGCGGAAGGTGGGGGAGGGTCGCTCGGAGCTTTTGGGGTACATACAGGGAAGGGGGATACTCATTCTCCAGCCACATAAGGAACGGGAATAGTGGCCATCTTCTCTTCCCCGGTCAGCGTACAGGCAGCTAAGCTAGGCTACACGCATGAGGTAGTAGGAAAGGGCACCGCTGCGTGTCTGTGTCTGCCACAGTGGAGGTGAAAGGTCATCTGGAAAGAGGCTGCGCCACATACCATATTGATGCTCTGACGACACAGAGCGGCATATCCTGCGGCGCGCTACACTGCCATAGTAAACATCGTCCTTGACAGGTGAGAGGTTCCCCTCACTCCCCTCACTGTTACTGTCCATGGTGATCTCTATAGAAGACACCAATCACAACGTTACCGTCAGAAACCCCCCACCCCCTCTACCCCCATCGACACAAGCACACACACGCACACACACACACGCATGGACGCACACACTCGTAAACACTCTCTCTACCCAATGGGCCCGTTATGCTAAAAGAATTTCCTTTGAAGGAGGTGAAGGGAGGAGGAGGGAGGGGGGTGGTTACAGTACACAAGGCACCACGTTTCACTCTGGAGTTGCCCGGCGTCTTTAAAAGTCTTTAAAACGCACATTTAACGCACAGATCTGGCCGAGGCGTCCAGGGTGGTTGCATGGGTGGGACATTTGGCCAATCTGCCTGCTGAAGATGACATACTGCTAACATGACGACCTACGTGGGTTATTATGACGCTCAGGCGAACACACACTGTGCTAACTAGAACAAACGTCAGTGCCCCCCTTCTCTCTGGAGGGCAGCCAGCGTGCCGCGGCTGTTGGTGACCTCACTAACCAATGGAAGGGATGGGCCGGCGTTGAGGGGGGGTGCCCACGTGAATCGGTCTCCTCCCCGAGTGGTCCAGGCGATTGCTGCGTTCGTGTGATGGTGAGTTCCCGATGATCTTTAGAGCAAGAGACAATACACAATAGGTTAGAAACACTGTCCCTGTCTGCAGAGAGCCATTAAGAACATTAAAAGCAAATCCCCCAAAACATGTTCAACTATTACAAAACCATAACAGACCATAAGAGCAAATGATGTGGCTCCATTTGTCCTTAGGGAAGCAAAACAAGAGAAATGAACTAGGAAAGCCTAATAAACAAAAGATCCATCAACACAAGTGAATTAAATCAACACCCCAACACAACGTGGTCTCAAAGGAGGCTAGGCAGGGTCAGATGTTTAGCTAAAGACCATTTGCTTTGTTTGTTTCGTTTTGTGCATGTCAGCTCATCCATGAGAAATGTAAGCATGACTCAGCACAAGAGAGAATGGGCATGACAAATTACAAAAAGTGAATGATGTGGTTTAAAATGAACAAAAACTGTATATTAATTTATATAAGACTTTATTGAGCATAACCATTACAGCTGTATCCTGGGGGCCACTATACTACTGACTAAAGACTAAATGCTTGACATTAGAGCTATGTTAGAGAGAGAAAGAGAGAGAGAGAGAGAGATGTTAGTTAAGCAGAAATATGAAGTCAATGAACTGAGGGCAGAGATAAATAAGCTCTAGCAAGACATTACTTGTTCTGACACTATTTGTTAGGGGAGACAAGGAAGGGCAGAACATGCAGATCCCAGCATGAAATGGAGCGAGAGGGTTGCAGTGCAGAGCCTGCAGCTGGATTGAGGAGGGGGGAGGGGGGTGGAGGAGAGGCCAACACATCCCCATGCAGTGCAGAGAAACAACAGCTGTCCTTTTAATGAAACTTTCTTCCCCCTCTGAGACATGAGAAATCAAAACAGTTAAATGGCCTTTAGGTAATCAAAAGCTTCACTTGAATATCCACCTGACGTTCCAGTCACAAGCAAACCAATACACGCAAAAGAAAACACTGAACACGTCTCATAATATATTTAAAAACAAAACAACAAAATTCAACAGACTACAAAATGAAAGGAAGGGGATACCCATAAAGGAAAGCAAGAAAACACAATGGCTGCTGCTTGCTGATGGAATGTAAGGCGTATGGTCTGAATCACACACCAGCGAAGGCTCCCGGTTGAGTCTGGACATAGACTGGGCCCTAGGCTCCCTGTGGGGACTGTAATAGGCCCTGTCAAGCTCGTTGAGCCGGCCCTCGCTCCTGGCTCCGCCCCCCCGGCCCGGCCCAAAGTGCTCCCTGTTCCTGAAGTCTCCCGTGTGAACCGAGGTGGCGGGCGAGGCGTCGCAGAAGTCCTCCTCCACGCTGCACTGGCGGGTCAGAGTCCTCCTGCGGCCCATGGCCAGCGCCCGCCGCTCTACGGGACCCTCGCAGTGGATGACGCGCACGGGGCTGTAGTAGCCCCGCTGGCCCCCCCGCCCCAGAGAGCCTTCGTCCTCGCTGCCGCAGTCCAGCCCGCTGTCGGGGCTCTTGGTGTTCTGCTGGTTGGGCCGCACAAGGCCGCGCTCGTCCAGGGCGTAGCCGTAGCGACCCTGGGTGAAGCGGGGGTAGGAGCGTTGGCGCTGCAGGCAATGGGTGTTCCTGGCGGAGAGGGACGTCTGGTGGCGGTGGTCTGGCTTGTAGGAGCGGGGGCTGCTCCGCCGCTCAGAGTGGGCTGCGGTTCCCGGGGGACCGCCCGGCTCCTCGAAGCTGCCCAGGCTGTCGCCGCCGTCCGGCTCCTCCTCGGCCACCTCGGGGATGCTGTGGAGCCGCTTGCTGCGCAGAGACCGCTGCTTGACCACCTCCCTCTGGAGGTCCCAGCAGTCGCGCTCCTCCACCAGGTCCTGACGTCTGTAATACGCCTGCAGCCGCCCGTGTTCATTCACATTCAGTTCAATTCACAAAGTTCAGTTTAGAAGTGGGTTTTTAGAACAGGCAGGAAACAACACAGTGCGTGAATAGAAATAAACAGGGGAAAAGACAAAATAAAGACAGAATTAGTTATTTGTGACAATGCAGTAAGACATGCAGTGTCATTCCGTGAGGGTGAAATCTCATGCTATGTACAGGAATCTGCAGACAGCATAACTGCTATCGTTTACAGAGAGTGGCAGTGGGAAAGAGAAATCGTATCGATAAGAAATAAATAAAGAGGAAAGAAAGAAACATGCCACGTGAATGAACAAAAAAACAACGCGGCTTGAATGAACTTGAAAATGAAAAAAGTATTTGGAGTGTTTGTGGTCATACCTAATAAAGTTATGCTAGATAAGGTCAAGTGTAACAATTTAAAATATACGTATTTAAAATGTAAATCTTAACATCGATAAAGAAATCCACCATTTAGCCTCTTAAATTAATTGATGTATCAAATGTCAGTGAATTCACATCAATGTAACATTGGTGTATTTCAAAACAGATACAAAAACAAGTACAGCTGCTGAACACACATGTAACTGTACAGAACTTAGTTGACAAAAATAAATCTCTTAACTCTCTATTGATGGCAGGCTTATACTTGAATTGAATAAGTATAAGCCCACCATGTTACAGTACATGTTGGTTCATGGCCAACACAAGTGGTCAATAACAAACACCATGTCTACACATAATACATGAAGTGGCCATCTTCATTAATCTTTACGTGTACATCATGGTTGGCGATACAACCACACTTAACAAGAGACCACATCTAGATCAGAACAGATAAAATAATCATCACTGTACTGTCTTGTATGTTGACAAACATACAAGACAGACATACAAGACAGACATACAAGACAGACATAACCAAAAATGAATAAATCCATTTAAGTACTCACTTAAATGAGATTCCCATATGCACTTGATATGCCATGGCCCTTAAAGTGATATTGAAACATTCGTAAATCCCTGACTTCGCAACCTCAATGCTGCATAGTTGTGTTGTACACACTCTGGGTGGCATGTTAGGTTAGTAGCCTATATTATTTAAAACTAAATTGAAACAGTACAGTAAAGTTCACGTTAAACCAATATTTTTCATCATTGCCTTTATTGACTTGATTTTACAATGATGAAATATCTGAAGGCTGTCCATAATTTAGATTTTAGATTAGATTATATTAGAACACTGAGGACAATCTACCGTTACTTTAAGTAATTTACACCTTTATCCAGTTGGAGGCAAGTGTGCATATTAATTATCTATTGTCTAGTAATATATTTGAACACTCGCTCTCTAGAGTAGGCTATATTGCCACATACCACTGTAAAATGTCACAGCCACACAGAGTGCCTTTACAAAACCCAGTGATGGCGTTCAAAAATTAGGTGAAAAAAGTGAGATTGATGGCAAGCAAGTAATACTGACAACCGAGGTTGTTACAAAGATTTTGGACATGCCTGCTAGTGTGGCTGGTTCAAGTGGCGCTCTGCTCTATAACCAATAAAACTAATGCTATTTAGGGAGTCCACATCTGAAATGTAACATTTGTAAATAACTTATATCATCCAGCAGCTACATTAATGCTATCAGTGTTGACATGAAAAGTGAACACATGGTCGATGTTCTTTCCAAGCCCCTATAAATGCATAATATATATGCTTGTTATTAATTATACAAAAAAGAAAAATCGATGAAAATTAATCATTATTAAATATGTCATATTAACAGGATTATTTCTGAGGTTTAATTCCTGACAAATGTCAGCATGAGGACTGACATTGAGGTACGGAAGCAAGAGATTGAATAAAACTTAAATATCACTTTAAAGTACATTTCATAATTCATTGACACATTCAAGTATAACATTCTGTGCAGCATTTACCATTTAACAGATGTTACATTTACATAATGCAATATTACAGTGCAAAACCATGTTGATATAGTATTGTAATTGACAGTGTTTCCTGCATGCTGTGCATGTACACATAGCCATTCACATGAGCTAAAGCAGTGCTGGGGGTCATTCAGCTAACACAAGGCCAGGCAATGCCACATGGGCCTGGGTGTGCCTATCTCCTTCCACAGGCAGTATTCCTCTCCTTCTAGGCTGGACACTACAGACGGGGGCAGCGGCTATATTCAGGCTACCTTGAGTGTGTTGTGAGAGTTGATGCTGTGCCTCCGGCCCTCCTCCAGCTGCATCTCGGAGTAGAGCTCCTCCTCGTCCTCCTCCATGATGTCAGACAGGTCCGACCCACGGCTGCTCTCTGTGTGGTAGTCCTCACTGTGGCTGTAGTGGTGATGGAGGTGCTGGGAGAGGCAGGGAGACACAGAGACACAGGCAGGGAGTTGCTTTATAACTCAATATTTAACTGTAAAAGATCAGTATCACCTCTATACATTAATATCAATTAGGGCTGGACAATCTCCTCCTTTAAAACTATAATATTTTAGTATAAATAAATTCACATGTAGCCTTTGCACAAACAAGAAATGTGAACTCACAGTCAAATAAACACAAGTAGCGGTCAGTAGCAGTTCTGTTATGTTAGTGAATGCTGAGCACTGTTTGTGTGTCTGTAGTGAAAGTGCAATTGCATGTGGCATAGCCAATTGTGTTATATTCTTTCTATCCACCTGCGCCCTGAACGTCAGTCAGTGACAAATGCTGTAATGTATATCGGAAATCATATCACAGTTTAAAAATCATATCACAGTTAATGAAAACTTTGATTTTGCTATGTATATTAATATTGAATTATTGTTCAGCACTAATATCAATAATTGCAAACACACTTGACAGTGAGGAGCTACTTTAACAAACAAATTGAATAATCTCTTTGCTACAATTTCTCAAATTTACAAATAATATAGAAGCAGTCACGTCAAATGCGGAAGAGTTCAAAACTACTGGTTGTTTATATCATTATTAACAACCGTTGGCTACGGTAATATGTATACCGTAGTAAAATGTACACTATTAAAAAACTAGAACTACACACTGGCAGGTTATATATTACTCCATTGCACCCAGACACAAGCAAAAGAACCAATGACCTCATTTAGCAGAGTATATTCATTGCATTTTAATCTGTTTAATCCTTTTAGATTAGTTTGGTTTTTAACACTGTCCACCCCAGCATCCTATTAAGGTAAACCACCCCAAAAACTTGGCTTGGTGTCAGCGGTTGAGGATTAATCTCCCCATATAATTTAATTTTATCAATCTTATATTTTCAGAACACTGTTAAGACTGGCGATTTGTCTTGCTTTGCCAGCCTCATGGGCACGGGAGCCCTGCAGTAATATTGTAGCTCCAAAACCTCTCTCTCTTTACTCACACCCTCTCCCCACAACAATATATTATCCAGAAATAAAACAGTTCCATCCCCTGGTGCGCTGATAACGCACAGCTGAAAGCATCCAGCCAGAGCCTTTTCATAGAATTAAGTGATGCATACGCCACTGTTTGCCAGCTGGCTGGACAGCTGGCCTGTTCCTTCTGGTTTGTACCTGTCTGCCCAGCTCAGAGCCTCTGAGGAACTCATCCACTGAAGCCCCTCTCCGCCTTGCGTGGGGAGAGTCGTAGCCGTCTTCCTCCTCGTCAGAGTTCAGCGGATGCAGAGCATTGCCCCGATCGCTGAAAATGTTCCTCTTCTCGGCCTGACAAACAATGCATTGCACACGCACACACACAGACATTAGACACTTGGGCCAACATTCAGTAGCATATCAACATACTGCTGTATTTCCGGTGTTGTGTCTTTCTATTACTCACACTTTGAATGGGTGAATCAGTGCTGTTTCAACTGTATGCTATTGCTTATGCTATTATGCTGTATGTGCAATACGTTCAGCAGCATTACCGTATATTGTACAAAAATGGCTTTTGACTTTTATTGTGGCCCTTTACAACAGAAGCATTTATCAACGTTTGTCATCTACCACGACTACATACTCATTAGCTAACCCGTCCACAATGCTAGTCAGCCAACCCTAGTGGCGAGGGAAGCCCTGCACAGGGAATGGGTGATTAAGCACTGTCCTACAGTACTCACCCTGTTTCCCTCAGCGAACACCCTCTGAGCTGCTTCCCTGGCCATGGCCTTGGCGATGGTGTTGGGGATGGGCACTCCCTGAGGCCGTGGCAGGATCCTCTGTGGTGACGGGGAGAGGTGCTGCTGCTGCTGGAAATGTGGGGGCTCCAGGCTGGGTCCGTGCATGGGGGGCAACGGGGACGAGGAGCGCTCCCAGGGCTGCTGCCCCGGCCTCAGGCCCCCCGCCTCCTGCTCTTTGGTATCTGAATCTCTGGCACTTATTGAGGGCTTGGGCACGGGGTGGGTTGGGAAGTGTGGCTGGGGGTGCGGGGGGGAGAGGCGGACCCCCTGGCTGTGGGGCAGCGTGTGGGGCAGGGGCTGCACCTGCGGCTGCGGGTGGGTGGGCGGGTAGGTGGAGGGGTAAGGCGGGTGGCTCTGGTGGGGCGTGCGGCGGGAGAGGCGCGGCGAGCCCAGGAGGCTGTGGGGGATGACGGCCACCGGAGAGTCCTGGGACTCTCCTTGTGCCGACAACGTCCTCACGATGACCTCCCTCGCCTCCAGACACTGGATCCTGTTGAGCTCCACGCTCACATAGTCCGCCGTAGGGTACAGCACCTCGGCTATCTGTGCACGCACGGACGCCACGCACGGTGTCAGCCAAGGGCATGTCAGAATAGGCTGCCTATTGTTACTGTAGCGCGCTCATTTGTAGAGCTATAGGCTGGTTGTCTTCATATAGACTGTTACCTTTTGCTTTTGCTGTGTTGCTGTGTATGGGAATATTACACGCTAGCAAACAGCACATCTGATTAGAGCAACCCCCTGTGAGAGAATCCCGTGTTACGTAAACGTTTTTTTTTTTTAAAAACTGGCTCGCGTTCCTCTCCACTCCCCCACATGCTTAATCCTTCCCTCTAGCCTCTATGCAGTGATCTACGGTGGAAATGTGTGATACTACGAGCGCACCATTAAAACTGGGGTCTAGTAAACTGATCTACTGTGGCTATGATGTTGTTGTTGTCAGTTCTATGGCTATATCTTCATAGCGGATGGATAAGAACGTTACACATTATCTCCAGCAGATGGCAATAGATTCCTACTCTCAAATATTACGTGCTTGCACGTAAACCGTATTTCAATTAAATTAAAACGTGCAACTCCCCCCCTCCAAGACATATCATGATCCCTCAGGATCAGAGGGGGGGTGGGGGGGGGGGGACCACTGTACACTGTGACAATGTGTTTTCAGTGTACCTTCTGTCCCTTCGTACACACAGCGTAGCCAATCACGCTGGCTCCGTTGGAGGTCCCTGCAGGTGTCAGCGAGGGGGGCTTCCATCGGACCTGCAGTATGCCCGGCGTCTGCCCGAGCTGGACCTGCACCTCCTGAGGTGGGAAGGGGGGCCCTGGGGAACACAACACACACACTGGATAAGGAGAGAAGACATTAATCAGCATGACAATGGTTGAATCATATCAGACATTGTGGGTCAAAGTGTTGTGTGCAACATGAACATACAAACACATAAATTACTACTTTACTATTTGCTTTCTCTCTGCATACTATACGGCATACGTATGGTAGAAGTAAACCAATAAAACCCTGTGAATTACCTATGTATTATCTTATGGCCAAGGTACCCTGACAATGTTACAGGCAGCGACTCGCACAGTAAGATGGGTTTATAGACGTACACTATGTTTGCATACTGTATAGAAGTTATCATTTTGGAAAACGTTATTCATATTCCACTGGAATGAAGTCTGATAAGACTGCACGACATAATACTGTACAATCCGTATTTACCTAAGTATATCAATATTTGCGTAGTATATCTTTTATATTTGCCTTGTACTGCCTTGTTAGACCTATTTATTTTTTACTTTCGTCTGAAACACAGATTATAGCAGTCACAGGACCTGGCCAGAAAGACAAGGCTCAGAGCGTACTCTGTTCACTACATCCAGACCTACACTACTTTCCCTACAGGCTGTGATGTCACAAGGTGCACAGCTTCTAACAGAGACCAAACTTCAAGCTGTCTACTGTATGCAGAGAGATTGCTAGCACGGTGCATGCATCTGCAAAACACACTTGGCTTTAATGACGGGATTAAATCACTTACAACCAAACAACATGTCACATATCATCATAAAACACCTTTGCAATCATATTAAAGAAATTTAATGCTATATTGCAACACATGTATAAATGGCATAAGGCTGATATTTCACAAATGTGTTTTTCATTTAACATACTCTTATATTACTGATCATTTGTAATAATTTGTATAATCATACTATACAGGAGAAAATGTGTTCCACCATGAAAACACAATATAAGGTGTCAATGTCCTGCTCCTATATTTTATGTAGTGTCTGTCCACAAAAACAAACAATGTGCTGTTATCACAGGCTGTCACTGCCGCCTGCATACCGTCCAACAAGAGCCATCTGTGCAAGCGCTGCCGGGCCCTGCAGTCACACAGTCAAAGTGAACAGATGCAGTCGGCAATATCTCAGAGGCGTAACACGCAGCTGTCTCTGACAACCTTCACCAAAACAATCTTAATCACATTTCTACACTGAGTTTGGCACTTTTCTTAAGTTCCTTACGAGCACTGTGGTGAGAAATAAAATCTCATTAAGCGTAGACACAGACCGTGCACAATGATGTCCAGGCGGGGAACTGCATTGTACTTGCGACTAATATTTATGAAAATAATACACCACAAAGACTGAGAGAATAAAGGCTTCTCTAACTAACAATAAACCGTGAGAGTTTCCTGTTGGCAGCAAGTGTGACACAGAGGCTGTTTCAGGTGCCGCTAATTACCATGTTCAATAGCCAATCGCTTAATGAACTCACAGTCAGCATGTACACTGGCTGCAGAGCATCTGAGCGGACATCAAAGTCATCAGTTGAGAGAGAGCACTAGAATTACATGAGTCATGTAATTGTTGTCCTCATGTGAGGGAAGAAACATGCTGCCTTTATCCTATCATGCTACACCGCTATAAGGAACACACGCAGTGTTCCGTGTGACGAACGTCCGTCCAGACGACATCGCTGCTGTCTTCCAGCTCCATCTGCCTACCCAGCTCCTCCAGCATCTCCTCCTCCAGAGGGCTTAGTCACGTTTAACGCGGTTGACTCACTTTGTTTGCAGAGGCTTCTAACCGGACTGCAAAACACACTTGTCGCCTGTTGTGCCGTTGGCCGTGGGAGCTTCAGTAAATGCCTGCATTCATTGGCATTCTCATTGCAAACGTATTTGTGCGGCGAGAAAGCCAGACTGCGATACTATGCGCTAACGTTGCTAGCACCGGCAAAGCGGTCGAGAACCTCGTGGGAGAAGAATCCCCAAGACACACACACACACAGCAGCTATGCTCCACGAAAGCTCTACAGACATCTGCTCGTTATACAGTACGTGCGTCGCGGCTATTTTAACTTTACTCTTACTTTATCACAGTTATCACGTATGCAGTGAAACCTTGAGAGGGATCCAAAAGCGTATCTGCGATAAGTCACAGATGTTTGGCAGGTTGACAGCTGTTGACAAAGCTTGCCGGTAAGTAAGGAAATAAAAGGAATGCTGTGTTAAAGGCGGAGCATGCGATTATAATCCAATACATTCAGGTAATATCTCCTCACGGTGTCTGCTAGGTATACATTCTGTGTGTGTGTGTGTGTGTGTGTGTGTGTGTGTGTCATCAGGAGACACACTCATCTTAGTTTGGAGGAAAGATTCATGTGTGGTGCTGTGCTGACCTGCGGGCTGGGTGCAGAACTCCACGGAGATCTCCCTCTTCTCCCTCTGATCCAGCGGGAGCTGCCAAGGCACCTGGTGCGGCCGCGCCACCACCTTCACCTTGTACACCGTCATGGGCTTCAGGTTGAATAAGTGGTACTTGTAGCCGCCGGCCTTCACCATGTCGTACTCCGCTCCGTTGAGGAAGACGGTGTGGCTGTAGTTGCTGTTGCTGGGCATCCAGGAGAGCTCTGCGGAGCCCTGCGTGATGTTGTCTACGCGCAGGTAGAACGGGGCCACCGCCGCGTCCTTGCCCACCAGCAGTGTGCAGCGCAGCTCGTCCGACGGGCCGCGCTCCGTCACGCTCTGCACCGAGATGCGGTGCGTGGCCGTGGCTAGGTTGAGCTTCTCCACCAGGGCCTTTGTCCTGCCCCCGAAGGGGACGCTCATGCGCACCTCCTTGTCCACCAGGACGTTGTAGCCGCTGATGCAGCAGCCCCAGGCGGGCGGCACCACGGGTGGCTCCCAGCCCACGATGACGCTCTTGGCCAGCTGCTTGATCAGGGCGATGCGGCGGGGGTAAGGCACGACGTCTTCGCCCACCTCGTCCACACTGACATCCAGGGTCCCTGTGCCGTTGCTGCAGGAGCCCAGCAGCTCAATGCCCAGGGCGCTGGAGCTCAGGCAGTCCAGCTTGCTGTCCGATAGCAGGCTGCTGATGTCAGCGGCCAGGCTGGAGCTGGAGCCGGCGCCCAGCCTCTGAGAGGACAGGCTACTGTGGTTGAGGTAGCCGGGTTCTTTAGCCGCATACGCCTCCTCGTCCTGGACGAAGTCCACAAAGTTGGACGGGACGAGTCCCCGCTGGCCATCCAGCAGCTCGCCTGCAGGGGGACAGGAAGCGCAAACAGTGAGCGGACGGTTGGCGCGCAGCGGCTGTGGTGGAGACAATGGTGGGATCGCACAAGCAAGAGCTCAGACCTTCGTAAAAGCCATCCTCGTCCATAGTCCCATAAACGTAGAGGTATTTCCCTGACACCAGGGGGAGCTCTGCTTCAGGATGCTCATTGGGCCCATCATAAGGATTATAGCTATAAAGACAATACAGTAATGCATATGTAGGGAATATGCAGTTGTATTTTACACTAATCGAAAAAGATATTCAATAACTACCCAGCCAAGCATTTAAAAACAAAACAGGCATGCTTGTATATACAGTAAAAGAAGACATATTTGCTGATTGCTGCTTAAAACAATCTGTAAAAGTATTAACTTTTTTCCCCAGTACAAATGGGACAGCTATATACCGTTCAGTGTGAGAGGAAAGTACTCTGCTTTCTTTACATATTTGTGTTCTGGGAATTCCAATTATTTTTTTCTGCTGACAAGTAATTTTCTGTGTTTGAGAGAAACGCCATCTCATTATTAAGCTGGGAGCTAAACGCTCTGTGGGACAAAGCAAACACCTACTCTACACAAGGCGCGACAACAGGACCACTGAGCAGAAAGTCCATTTTAAAACGAAGGCAGCCTGTCCTATTGATTTTCACAGGGGTATGGCAGGACTAGTGCTTAATAAACGGACCCCCTCAACAGTCTGTCTACCTGCAGACATAGTCATCAGCATGTTGATTTATGCTCCAGGGCTCTGAGTAAGTGCTTGGCCCTGCTGCCTAACAGAATGGGAAAATATGGATAGACCTTATTAAATATTCACTTTTATATTGGGTTTTGATACAATAGCAAGGCACCTGTTGACATTTTACACAAAAAGCAGGCTAATTCAAATTGTACTCATTACATACATAGACTTGAAATAATTAAAATGTAATGCTAAAAGGTATAAAACAAAGCATGTTAAATTATTCATCCGTGATGCATCTCATAACAGATGCATAAAATGTGTACAATTTTTTGTGTGCGTATTAGTACAAATATGACCAGCTTAAAAAATATGAATATGAATGTCAGCATGCATACCTGTACCGTGCAATACACAGGCGAACCTTGCCTGTGAACCTTGGCTTGGACCTTGTTGCTGAGCTGAGTTCTTTCTCCATCTAGTCAAGAAAATCATTTGCATTGATTTTACTTACTACAGTATTGTAGTACTGTATTAATTCCCCGAAGACCTTTTATTTGGTGTGGAATTATATTCCACACCAAAGTGTGGAATATAATTTAAGATGTGGTCTGAATGTGAAAGGAGCAGAACAGTGAATGTTGCTATGCTACTGTACTATATATATGCTTGTACAATGTTGGTGTGACCATTTCCCTTTTCTGCTCAAATGTGTCTGATTGATATTGTTCGTAACCTGGATTAGAAACATAATAGCGTGGCCCATAACGGCTACAATTGGGGGATAAGCAAACATGAGCCAGATGACAAGACCCACCTCAGAGAGGAGAGTTCTACCAGGACTGCGGGTGAGGAATGTCGGCTTGACAGAAAGGAGCTCAGGCTTGTCCCCGCTGATGTGAAGCGGTCGGATCAACTCAGATATCAAAGACCTGCTAACTGACGTCTCATTGCCTGGGAACAGACAGACAAACAAGCGATGATGCACACATGGCAGAGTGACAGACAACAGAACTGTACTAGATTAAAGCAGATTAAAAGATCTACTGTGTAACATGAGAAAAGGCACTCAAATATACAAAACTCTTTTGGGGGGATTTATTCACTAGAAAATAGCATGGCATAATAAGCCTTAGCTTTGCGTTAATTATAATAATTTTGCGGTGTCACTTTTTTCAAATGTCCAATGTTCATTAACACCTCATTATTTCCTTCCTACTTTATGCAAATTATGATATAAAAAAATATTCAAATATTCCAATGCAATTACGTCTTAAGGCTTAACAAAGTTGGACAGCCAGAAAACACTGAACAACCTTTGGTGGCCAACAGCTGTTTCTCACCATGACTGATTATGTCATCAACAGTTTTGTGCTTATTTCAATGTACATCACAACTGTTTCAACTGCCACCCGGCTGCTGTTTATCTGGGCGAGCACCATGACATACTGTAGTGCTGCCTCTTCCTAGTAGTGCAGCACATGCTCACAGCAAAGAGCCTTCAGCTGACTCTAAAAGAGGCCAACAACACGCAAGTAAATTCCTTGCAAAAAAAAAAGATATATTCTACACCTACAAAATTAAAAAATAAAAAGTGTATTACCACACCATGAGCATACGATATTAGGAAGAAATGCCATTCTGTAGCCCAGTTGTCATTGACCCACCTTTCCCTAGGGGGGCAGCCAGTCCATTTAGGAGCTGGGACAGGGATTTGTTGGGCGAGCCGGGGGATTCACACACACTTAAAGGTTCAGTGCTGAGGATGTCAAACTTTCCCGCCTGCAGACGGAATTTCTCCAGCTCTTTGGACAGGAGGTTGAACTGTTCACTCTGAGTCCGACATTTCTCCTCCAGCTCTCGGACTTTGGCCTGGTGATGTAATTGGGTAGGGGGGAAACAAAGGAAGATGGGGACAGAGAGAGAAAGGGATCGGGGTGTATAGAAAAAAACAACACAAAAAATTGACAAAAGGGAAGAAAAATAGTAAGGGAAAAGTAAGCAGAGATTTCATGCTAATGCTACGTACACACATAGGAACATGTATGTACATAGACAGGTACTGAACATGATAAGTCTACCATCTACACACATAAATGTGACATGGGAGTTTGGACTTGGGAACATAACTGTACGAATCACTCAATACAGAGAGACACTCCCTAAACACCTTAATTACGCACAGTATGCAAATCACATGCAAGACTACAATTAACGCACATGATTCTAAGGAGTAGTCTCCTGCTACAAGGAATTACAGTATGCATACCAAAAACTGCACTGTGTTCAAAGCGCGGGAAATGCTCCTCAACTTCAGTGCACATAGACAGTGAAATAAAGGCAAGAGTCATCAGAAGTAAGGAAACTGACAGTTGGGGCAACAGTAATTGAGCAAGACACCGAAGAACCATGCAGCCACACTCTGGAGTTTGCCAAGTGAAATACACTCCCCACCCCCCCACCCCCATTCGCCTCTTTGAACATACTGTAATTGCATGGGCAGGCATCTTGGAAATTCCAAGCGCTTGTGCAGGATTTCCTCTGTAGCTAAATAGAGGTTTGATGACATCCAGCACTTAAAACACCACGGAGTCCATCAACCAGATGATACGATTTAAACCCGACACACAACAAGGCGTTCATGGAATTTTCAGCTCTGCCCAGTGCACAGCAATGCCTGCCGCACTGTTTCCTACAGTGATCTGGCAGGTCACAGGGACAGCATCTCATGCATAGACGTTAGTGTTTGGCTGAGCATGGACATGCTATTAGAGGAGGGTGACCTCTAATTCCAGCGTTTGCAAATTAGTTCAGTAACACACAGGGTGAATAGCTTATCCACATCATACAGTTGACAGCTGTATGAGGAATATACGTCTCGTGGAACACATGCCGGAGAGTACGCATGCAGCTACAGTGAAAAAAAGGATCACATTTATCAGCGTTGTGATCCTTAGGTTTTCACCACAACACACAAAGTCAGCTTAAGTTATTTTTTCAATTACCAGGAAATCATTTCACAGAATGGGTAAAATTGAAAGACCTGGAATGAACAATTTTCGGACCATTGTATGTAATGTGTTGAATACTGTTAAACAAAGTAATGTCTTCTTACTAAAAGCAATATAATGATTTTGTTGATTTGAGGTAGTTGGTCACTTCTAATTGAGCCCATGAACATAGACTGGTTAGAAAAAACATATTTAAAGTAGAGCTGACAGAGCTGAAAAAAAGAAATGATGATATTCAATTTTTACAGCCTATTCACAGTGAAAAAATTATTCCACTTTGTAAAATGTGTTTTTATATTTTATAAGAGCATCCAAATAACCAGCTTGGTCTAGAGAGAACACTGGCAGAGGTGTGTCTGCTCATGAGAAGCAGGCTCCTCTGTATGCAGACAACACTGCAAAACTACTGCATTTGAATAAAAAAAGAAAAGTGCTCCATCACTAAATTAGTTCATTCTCAAGATGTCTTTCTTACTTGTTGTTTTCTACATACAAAACACAACCAAATGTACCATAGAGTAAAAAAAAAAGCTAGTCATTTAAAATAAAAGTTTGTGTTTCAGATTTCCTGGGCCATAAAAGAATAAAAGGTGTACAGTGTATTCAATGGACTATACTAGTGAGAAAAGATTAGCAAGTACATAAATAAAAGCATTTCTGAAATACCTGCATGCTGTCCAAGTGGTTCTGTATTTGCAAACACCGATGCAGTAAAAAGAGATGTTGGAAAGAAATTAATGACATTTACATGTGATGGCTATAAACATCTTAAAGCACCTTTGATGGGGGGGAGAATGTTAAGATCTGCCCACATGCACAGCTAATGCTTAATTAAAATAATATTACAAAATGTGCATCACAGATAATGATTGTATGTTATAAAAATATAGTATATGAATTTACACCTATACACTCTTTTATACATTTAGCAGAAATATAAATGTATCTGGAAACAGATTTCAGCCATTCAGAAGGCTAACGCGCCCTCCCCCCAAACTACAGCAACAATCAGCACAGCTATATCTCCTTCCATGTCCCTACTCCCGACACCCCCTTCCCCAGACAACACTCACCTCTAATAAATGGACAGCACCTTCATGCTCCTTCTTAGCCTCAACCTGAGCCTAGGAGACAGGACATATTTCAGGAGAAATATGACACCATATTTAATCATCATAAGATAAAATGCACAGTGTTCCAATTAAAACATAATATATTTGTTTATTAAGAGTTATTAATCCTGGATAATTATTCCCGTCAAATTTAAAGACATATGGATCACGCAAATAGTTGCCATGCCCTCAAAGTGTGTTCTGAATCTGTAATAGTCTCCCATGCATACAGTAAGTAAACATGTCAACAGAACCAATATAAAAAATAAATAATCCAAATTTAAAAAATACCATATTACACACAAATTTTGTTTTGGTAACTACTGAACATGTTGTCGAAATAACAAACGCTCCACATGAATAAGAGCGCATCTGCGGATTTCCACAACGTAGGCAATTAATTTAAGCGAATGCATGAAGCAGCCAGTGTCTCAGAAGGAAGATAACACCGTAATGAGCTGCTGCTAATGAGAGAAAACACAATTCCTGCCTGTTTACCAGCCAACGCTATATTTGGAAGTACAACAGTAACACTGTGGTATAGGGTCTTAGCGCTCATTCCAGACAAGACGTTCAGATCACGGGGTATCACATTCACACCCTCAGCCTATTATGTGGCTTGTTCTGACATCATGTACTGTGTCGTAAGCGTTGCTGCGCACAGCAGACAGACAAACAAACAAAACTGTGCCAACTGTTTATGTAAGCAGCCCGTCATATTGTAGATGTCAAATCTACTCAGGTTTGTGCACAATAAATTAAGGATTAATCTTGAAATGTGGGATTTTGGTTGGCTTAATGGCAGGTTTGAAATGTGAAATTTTAATTGTGCAACATTATTAGCATGCATGCCTGCAATTGTTACAGTCATGTCATTTGTTAAGTTAGACAGAAGATAGAAAACATTCCATTAATTCTGTATAATAATTAACATATTTTACTGTATTTGTAAAAGATAAATCCATATAATTAGTTTAAATATTTTACTTTTAACATAAATTAATTGTAAGGACCCCAGACTCAAAATAGCACAAACAAAAAAAACTAAAATGTTAAATGTGGTGGCGAGTCTTACTGACATGCACCTGAAGGGCTGAAGTAAAAAAATGTACTGTGTGACTTGTGGCCTGTGGTTGGCCGCTCAGTCACAACAGTTTAAAAGGGACAAAGGTATTTTCTTACAGATAGTTCTGTTAAAACTGTAATATAATGTATTCACTTCATACAGAATGTTTTTTGTTAAATCATTAAATCATTACATAATTTTTACAGTGTACATTATTTCCCAAGTACCTATGAACAATCTGAGTATTTCTGCAGCAAACTGTTCTGTGGTAAATTCACTTCATTTCAGGCCATGCATAGATTTAGCTGCCTGAGCGCTGCCTACATCAGCCTCCACAACAAAATCCACTCTTAAGAGGCCAGAAGAGTTCCATTTTTACTTCCTCCGTATTATTATTCCAATACCTTTGCCGATAGCATTGCATGACACCAGGCCTGCTTACCTTCTGAAGGAGCTCAATCTCCTGCTGCTTTGCATTGAGTACAGCCAAGGCTTGCTCATGCTCCAACTCTAGCTGCTGCCTCCTCTCTGCAGCCTCGCGCATATGCTGTCCACAGGGGCAAAGGGGGAGGGGGGGCATACAGTAGAGAGGGCTGCTGTTAGTGCAACTAAAACACTATGAAACAGACAAAAGAAAATGCATCTCCAGTCTTCCATTCCAAACTCACAAATGACGAGGATATACATCAGCGCACACAGATGTTCATGTACACAGGCTGGGCAACAATGCAGTGAAGAAGACATAAACTGTGGCACAGCACACGTCATTGGCATGGTCATTGGAAGGACAGTTTATGCCAAATGATTGCACGAGAGCTTGTCGATGAGGACTAGAGATGTGTTTCTGTGCAAAAAAATAAAATGTAAATAACTAAGTCATCAAAACACAACCAGGTTTGCTTCCCCCTTTAGGTAACACAGCCCATGTTCAGAGTTTCATGACCGAGGCCGCGTGACAAGCTGTGCTCAGCGATATTGCGTCGGGTCAACGCAAGCTTTTTTGGTTACAAGAAGAAAGGGTGAGCAAACTCTGTGTCGTGTTCAACTCTGTGGCCATCCATAGCAATGAACAGAACCATACAGTACAAGGGGTTTGAAACATAATGTGTCAGCCTCATCCAGTCGCCTGACAGGTCTCTCTATTTGTGAACCCGCCCGGAAACGCTGTTGTTAGAGGAAGAGAAGCAAATGACATCTTCATGCCGATACAAGATCTGGGAAATGCGACAGTATGTCATCATACAGGTGTATGTAGAATCATACACCCCCCCCCACACTACACACACACACACACTCTCCCCAATGTGTCCTCGGAGTCCCCAATCCTCCGACCTCTTTCACCTGGCTCATGCGCAATCACATTCCACAGTGCTCTGGCCATATTGCCAGGTGGCCACTAATGTGTCTTGTAAGCAGCCCACACATAGAAAGGTAAGCACAGCCAGTGGCGTGGACAGAAAGCATTCAGAATCAGCGCCCTAACCAATGCCCATAGCAGTAATACCTTCTAGGAGGGCGGGGAGGGAAGACATGGGTAGAGGGAGGTGGGACAAACGTTTTGAGGAGTTGGGGGAGGTTAGGGAGGGTAGAGGGGGAAGAGGAGAAGGGTGGGGCACACTGCTCCAAGCTTCTACTCTTTGCAGCTCCCGGTGAGACCAGCTCGCTCGTCACTGGAAGGCAACACACACGTCAGGGACATTAGACAGTGCAGAGGAATCAAGGGCAGAGGCACTGTGTAGTATGTACAATACTACAGAGATGTAGGCAGGTTGGTTAGTGGAGGCTCAGCCTCCGGAGGTAGGACCGGGGACGCAGGGAGGAGAAATACATCATGACAATGGCTGGGAAGACGTTCCACGGTCCCCCGGACCCGGCCTCCTCACCTTGAGCACCTGCTCTAGGTTCTCCAGTTTGCCTTGGAGCTTGTTCTTCTCCCACAGGGCTGAATCTCTCTCCTGCGTCACAGCACCCAGGATCTCTTTGAGCTGGGCATGCTCAGATTTCACCTGCGCACACACAGCCAATTTGTGACATTGCATTACGTACACACCTGGCGCTCGGTAAGGGAAGCACAGAAGCACTAACGACTAAAAGGGTGGCGGTGTCGTAAAAGCTTCTGGGCACCAGAATCAGAAACAGCAGGTGTGGGTGAGCAAGAAGTTCACCCACTGCTATTTAATCAAATACAGTAAATCTGCCGTATGTTGTACAGTATTTATCTGTTGACACAATCAGTGTTTACATATTGGCTAGCCTAGTTTATTAACTTCAGAATTATATAATGTCTACCAGCAGCAGGGTGCAATTTGCCAGGGAGAAAAGGGGATCATGTTGTCACTGCTAAATTGTATTATTGTTATTAATACTGTATTTATTATTTTTGTATTATTCCCATTGGGGACAAGATTATCCCGCCCTCATAGAGCAGTAATTAATGTTGCGACTTCACCAATACATATTAAAAAACACCTACAGTATTAATTTTTATATTTTTTATTAATACCGAACAGTGGTAGCTCCCTTCTAAGAGTGAATGTGATTACATCCCTTCTGGGTAGGGTTGAATTGGTCCAAGTGACTATCAAGAGTGACGGGACTTTTCCCGGTGGGTCGCTGTCATTTGTGGCCCACTAGCAACTGTAACTAGGCGTGAGAGGCCTGTCTGTCAAGTCCGACAGCAAGTTGAGAGAAGAATATGTATGCCATATTCTTCACTTTTTCTCTAACTTTCTCTGATCTGCCTATCAAGTTTTATTGAATAAAAAGCAGGATAATTTAGTTTTGCTTTAAGCTAATGTTGACGAAAATTGTCAAGACATGGCACACGCGTGCCTGATATAGGCATGATGCATTTAGACCCGGCACATGCCAACATAACAGACATGATAAAATGAAATAGGTGTCTCCCATGTCAAGTTGTACATGGCATATAGGCCTATAAATAAACATAAAGCGCTGCAAATCTAACAGTCTAATAGTAACAATAAAATCTGATATTGATTGACTCAAACTGTAGATGACACCATGGATATGTGATGATCCCGGTTCTATTGGCTTGTTATGTTTTGTTTCTTGATCAGAACCCTTGTGTTTGACCTGAAAAGGCATGCAAGTGAAAATATTGTGCTAGGGTACTTGATTAATTAAATTAAATTAATAAAAATCCTAAAAATGCACTGAATTATTTTATTACAAATTTGAATTATTATATCCTACATGTTGGTTTTTGCAGTGCCAAGCCGGCACCCAAGCCAATACGCAGAGAAGCAGGTGCCCGGCCCGTTCAAAGAGTTGATATGGATCAGAACACGGGATGTAAGCAAGGGTTAACATCTGCACCACCCTGCAGAGTGCTGCACTAATATCCGCATGTGTGATAACAGTGAGGGATAGCTGCTCAGAGAGGCACCCCGGTCCTGATAAGACATCAATAACCGGCATCCCCCAACCTCCTCTCCCTCACCCACACACTAGCTACCTGCCAATCAACTCCTCCAGGAAATTGCCTTCCTGTCCATAGTGAAGTCTATCACTTCTGTGATGGGGAATCTCCTCTGCCTCTGTATTATCAGCCCAGAAAAGCCTTTGAAGTCTCCAGGCTAACAGGAAAAGTAATAGTTCTCTAATAGAATTGCAGTTACTAGGCTAGTGTTGATATGGTGGAAGAGGAAGAATACGACTGAACTCCTTCCATGTGTTCATACGATATGCACAGCGATCTGGGGCACATTCCAGAAATCACAACAGATAGTGGGTGAAGGTACAGTATACACACTGAGAGCTGGTTATTAAGGTCAGCTCACATGACACCTTCACAGAAGGTAACAAGGGAGCACCCATTATATGCATGTGTGCAGATGAGAAAAAGGAGTTCATACTTATAACAGTGGCTGGGTTTACATGGACACTTTTGTGTCTATCAGAATAGAATATTTCAGGTTATCTGTACATGGAGTGTCATCTAATCGGGCCTGGTGTTTACATGCGCCGTTGCAATTTATCAGAATAAATGTTAAACATACACACATTAGGCTCAGTATTGTAATGTGTCTCACTAGCAAATAGGCTAAAACCGGCTAGCATCTTATTGTAGGCACATCGTCAAGAGATTGAGGCTATTTGTGTGACTGGTGGAGAGATTTACGGCTCCAGGTGAAGTCACTGTACTAACTCCAATTCACTTCTTTGCGTGTGTTGCAATTGTTTTGTCCAAACTTGTGGCTGTGCAGATAGCCTACTGCCTTAATCAATTCGGCAACAACAGTAGCCGGGGCATGCGCAGAAGAATGCAACCAGGAAGTAATCAGGTTTAACCGTTTACATGGTAGAATTCTTCTTTCATTTGTTATGGAACGGGTTATACTACCTCTCTGCTTTGGAATCAAATTGTAATCAAGTCTCTTCCGATTGAGATGTTTATATGAAGCATTTTCTTCCGGGTTGGGCTTTTAACCCAATTCCAATCAGAATAATAGGGTCCATGTAAACGCAGCTATTGATAGAGCGCCCCTTGTCAACCCCCTGGTTGGTTAAAGCAGTGGTGCCCAACCCTATTCCTGGGGTTCTACCGCCCCTTATGTTTAGATGTACAGAACACACCTGATTCAAATGAATGGGTCATTATCAGGCTTCTTCAAAGAATTATAATGACCCATTCTTTTGAATCAGGTGTGTTGGAGCAGGGACACAACTAAAACATGCAGTGCAGGAGGCTCCTAGGACAAGAAACACTGTTTACACGATTAAACATGGGATAATAGACAAGGTGATAGATACATAGGTCAGGGTGTTTAACAAGAAGGTGTGATTACTGATTGGGGACAGGCAGGCAAATACATCGAACAGGGAAGACATCGAGGACATGCACATGTTGGGAAGTGGGGTGCAGGAACATTGGGCACATTAGGGATGTCACGAGAACCGATACTTCGGTACTAAGTCGATGCCAAAATGTAGAAAACATGACGGTACTCGTTTTTGTGCAGTACTGTAGGTACCGGAAATCATGCGTGCACACGTACGGTACCATAAGTGCTCCGCGTCCACTCGTCCAAAAGAAAAAGCAGCAGGCTAATTTGCGCTCCAGGAGGATTATCAGAGAGTAATACATTCACAAAA
>JAODTR010000024.1:4145571-4160469 GCA_025399935.1 Amblyopsis rosae
CAATACAGTATATGTGCTTCTAGTACATTATTAATGTTCAGTGATGGGGGGTCATTGCTTTTTTATTATTATTATTATTATTATTATTATTATTATTATTATTATTATTATTATTATTATGTATTTGTATTATCATGCTGACTCTCATTTATGCCCCATCTCAATTACTTATTATAATTAGATGTCTGTAGTTTGGAACCAGAACCTACCAAAAAGTAATGATTTAAAATATGGTTTGTTTGTATGTTTTTCCAATCTCATAACATTGCTCACAGTCAAGCTAATATGTTAAAGTGATAAGGCGTGTGATAGAGTGATCCTATTTGTGTGTGAGCTCCCCCTCCACTCTATTTATAACTGTCAGACAGTGCCTGGCTCTGCTATCACTTTCCACAGCTCAGCACAGGTCACACACACACACACACACACACACACACACATACATCCCTCTATCTTAGGAACTTATGATGCCCTTCTATTTGGTGCTAAAGCCCACAGTGTACTTTGTGCATTTGGTGTTCATCCATCCTGATGTATATGTTTCTCTTGCACGCACCGTTAATACACTGAAACATAAGGTAAATGTGATCCTAAGCACATTACTGTGTATCTTGTTCACACATAATAATAAATAATAATAATAATAATAATAACTATTTAATTGAACTGAAAGGATACATTTATAATCCTCCAGTGTGTATTATTGAAATATTGGTGAGAAAACTACATTAAAATAAATGTCTACTGAATCTGCAGCATCCCGAGAGAGACCTCCAGCCACCTCAGACATTTGCTCCTGGGCCTTTTACAGAGGAACCACACGGAGCGGATGAACTTTGGTAAGATATTGCTGCTGAAAACTATTTAAAAAAACGTCAACATTAATGACGTTGCAACTAGTTCACGTGTTTGCATTTGCATCGACAGATGACTTCTTCCACCATCCTTTCCTTGAATCGAGCTCATCCACAAAGAAGTGTATGTATATGTACACACTGTACACAATGTCCTACCATGCTGACTGACATTGACATGCTAATGTCCATGTGTCTTCGGCAGCCTCTCCAGCACCCATGCACACCTACCCCAGTTGTGGCTCGGGCAGCTCCAGCGGTAGCTCCACCACATCCCACTTGGCCTCACCTCAAGTGCGTACACCCAGCTATTTGTGAATGAGTGGATTACAAGATGACTACATGAAGACATTTTATAACAAAAACAACTTTAACCGAGATGATCTGTCTCTCTTAGCATTCCGACGGAGAGATGCATCGACTTCAGCACAAAGCCCAGGACTCTCCTACCCAGGATGCAACTGGTTTCCTGGAAAAGGTTGCAGACATTCAGGACAGCAGTAATGCAGCGTTGTACACAGACGACTATGTCATGGTGCCTGCCCAGTTTCCCAGTAAGACGCTGTCTGTAGAAGCTTCCTTTCAATGTCTTAAACGATTAAAGGCTAAACTTGTATCTAACATTAGATATACTGATACTAGATATCTTTCTACTATAACTAGGTGATTACGCCTGTGAAATGGGCGATGGGTCACCCCTAGAAGACAGCCTGATATACGAGTAAGTTGAGAACGTGCATGCGTTTATTATTTGTATCATCCATTAGAGTGTTATTTTGAAAACCAGTTTAACTGTAGAAATCGAAGTAATGCTGTAGCACTGTAAACTACGTCTAAACATGTGGCTGTTTGCTGTTCATAGTGGCTGTGGTTCTCTAGGAGCTGAGAGGGCTCTGAGTCAAGCAGGCAGGACGCCTCCTAGTTCTCCATTAACCTGCAGTCCCTCAAGACATGCTAGGTGAGCTCAGCTGATGTGGCCCTGTGATGAAAACAAGTCAAAAACATCTAATCACATATACCTACAGTATATGAAATATGGATATAGAGCTTGCTGTATTGTTGTACATTATAATAATCTCACTCAACGAGTCCTCCTGGTTTCTGCTTGATTATGTCTTTCTTGTCCTATCTCTCCTCTGGCCTGTGGTGAGCAGTGGCAGTAACTATAGCCAGTCTGTGCCCATTCCTGTACCAACGCAGATCCAGAACTTCCAGCGAATGAAGCAGAACCTACAAGTTGCAGGCTTGCATGACTCCATCAGGTATGGAGCCCATCACTCACACACACACAGACAGACACTATATTAAAATGACCACGGTTTGCAATGTTTTAATAATAATGTAACCCCCCACAGCAAAATGTATGCATATTGTATTTAGTCAATCAAATATTATAAAATAGACGTGTCATTTACTGTAGGACACAGTTTCATCTTTAAGCAAGGTTGTAATGTATTTGTACGTTATGCTGATTTAGCAGCCACATATAATATAACATAGAAATAACTAGAACATTTCTCAGGGCCACACTGTGTGCTGGAGCAGGCAGCACCAGGAGTGGAAGCTCTCCCAGCTATATCCTGGGTACTGCATCTGGCCTCCCCTCCCCAAGACTCTCAGCGGGAGGAGCACAACCTCAGCCGTCTTCTCCACTCGGTAGGCTAGGCCCCACATTTCAGCTCCCTAAGAGTGCTGCAGATGAAGTAGGCAGCTGTCATGTAGCGGGAGCCAGGCTCCATGATCAGCAGTTAGCCTGCACATTATTCTGCATTGGAAATGAAACCAGAATGAGCATATACTAATGATTAATGTATATATTTAACCTTGCATGTGTATGTATGTATAATAATCCCACTGTTTCTGTCCTCCCTAGTGGGACAGAGCCCCAGGATTTCAGAGCCCACAAAACCCCTCTGCACAAGGACTGGGCTTATAGATGGTTCTGGCATTCAGCGCAGCCCCAGCAGCAGGCAGAAGCTCCAGATCAGGAATCCTCAATCTATTTCGCCTGGCTCCTCTTGCCCCAAGGTCAGCTTCTAAAAATACGTGGTGTGATACGAACCACAGAATCCACTTTATTTATAATGAATGTATTGCACTGTACCTGTTCCACTGAACCTGAACGTCTCTCCGTTAGCAGGATCAGCTGTCATGTTATGGCCAAATAAGGACAGCCCCTGGCTTTCAACTGCACGGTCTTTCCCCTGACTCCCAGGCAAACCTGACCAGTAATGAAGACAACAGAAATGGCCCTTTTAAAAGGTAAGCACGTTTCAACAGTAAGAACACTGTAACAGCAATTTGTCATCTGAAGCCTTATGGAGACATTCTTTGTTGAAAGTGTTTGTTGATAGACAAAAACCCTTACTCTCTGGCATCTGGTGAGGTTACACAAGCCTTGTTATTTTGTTAATCATTCGTCATTCGTGATGACATCTGCTGTCCAGGAGATTAAGCACAGGCCGTCTGTCCGACATGCTGCTGAAGGCTGCCTTTGGAGCTCAGCTTTTTCTGGAAGAGAATGAAGAGAACCTAATTTCTGAGAAGGGCATGGACCCAGCAGGTACTAGTACAACTGTGGGAAAGGAAACATATAGCTTCTCTTTGTTTTTGTGAAGTTGTTGACACATTAGCACACTTAGCTATGTTCAGCCTTGTTTATTTGCACCTACAGCTCCACCTAGTGGTAGTCATCGAGCTCCTGGCGCCTCTAGCAGTCCAAACACCGTGGGGTCTCTGTCCAGAGATAACACTCCTCCTAACACCACTGCAGCCAGGGTCCCAGGTAGGACGTATCCAAATAGGAATAATAAGCTAATATGAACCTCTTGCACTCAGCTGCTTCCTATTTTAGCTGACTGTGTAACCTGCATGGTCTCTGCTGGCTTCACCCCAGGGTCTCCCAGCCACAACATGAACACAGCCGGACTTGTCAGCAGTCACCTGAGAGCCGGAATCCGTAGAGCGAGTCAAAGTGAATGCATGGACGCCTCGCCACACGTTGGTGTGGTGTTTCACCCTCCAGAGCTGCCAGTAGATACATTAATGGAGGTATGCAAAACATTTGTATGGCATAGAAACATTAACAGAAAGGTGACCTTCAAAACAGGTCTGGGCCTACATGGTGGTTTACAGTATTATATCGCTCCTTTACTACAGCAGCCGCATACAGACGCACTGAGTGAGCTCTGTTTCACACTGGCTTTTGTCAACTGTGTCATGGAAATTGCCTCCTCAAAGGACCCCGCACTGGAAGCCAGCGTCAATCCAGATGTCTCCTTCCTGCAGCAGAGCCTGGTGGCGGATCAGATCAGTCTACTCAGTAGAGAGTGGAGGTCAGGTTTACTTTCACACATTGAAGTGCTGGTGCCGTGTGCAGATTTATTTACTGGACTGCATTTATATAGCTGGACTGCATTTATATAGCGCTTTTCTAACCTTCCGGCCACTCAAAGCGCTTTACAGTATTTTTCCCTGGTATTCACCCACTCATTGTGTGTTTTCTCACTGCATTCACCCACTCATTGTGGGTGAATGTCAATCAAGAACCCAAATGAATTATGGACGTTTGTTTGACTTTTTAATATTTTGCCTGTGCCTTTGCCTGTGTCCCAACTACGTTCTGTAATATTGGGGTTCCTATATGGTCAATTTGCTTTTTGCTGTAACCCACAGTATAAATGATAGACCTGGGCTTTCTGAAACACAAGAAGAAATCAAATACATGGGGAAACAACTGAAAGCTTTAGATAGTGTACTGTAATGTATGTACTCACAGTCCCAGTGTGCTAATGTAGCACCTCTCCGTCATAGTAGGTAGGTAGGTAGGTAACTTTATTAATACCCAAAGGTAGATTTGTTTTGCAGTGAAGAATCATCATCGCAGTTCATCATGACAGACAACGGACAAACATGGATTATAACAGTTCATCATTCATAGCCTGTTTCTAGTAGCAGAATGGGTCTCATAGCTACAGTGTGTATATTTCTCTTTCCTATGGGCCTGTGATCACCATAATTTACGACAAAAAATTGCAAGTGCAAAAAAGGAACTGGTTTTCTCTGTCTTGTGCCACTTGCAGCTATTCAGAGCAGTTGGTGCTGTACATGAAAGCTGAAGAATTTCTGTCATCTGCATTGCATACTGCTAAAGAAAATATCAAACAGGGCAAACTCCTTCCCTCTGCCACAGCTAAGCAAGGTAAGACCAAATCTGCAGTTGGAATTACATTATAATGCAGTTGAATGTTATACTTTGTTATGTTTAAAATGATTCTTTGATTAGATTTTTTTTTTATCACATTTTTAGATTTACTGATAATCTTATATCAGTAAATCTCAAAATTTGACAAAAAAAAAAAGGATTGTTGCCAATGACCTCGTGTACCTTCATATAGTGATCCGGAAGCTGAATGAGTTGTATAAGAATTGTGTGACATACTGCCGCTCCCTCAATGGTCGGCTGCAGAGCTTCCTTCTCGACAAACAGCGACTGATGGATCGTTTCAGCAGCATCACTGCAGAAAAACTAATCTACTGCCACACGGTGCACATGGTGAGCTTAGATTAACTATGAGGTCCTCTTGCTAAAATACCTTTACCAGTAGATGATGTCATATAATTCATACTGCATACAACTTTCTATGTGTATTTGGGTGTGTTTTCTCACTGTATCCAGGTACAGTCTGCAGCACTTGATGAGATGTTCCACGATGGTACAGAATCAATCCAGCGCTACCGTAAAGCCCTGCTACTGATGGAAGGTCTGTCTCGTATTGTCACAGAGCAACAGGACCAGGACGGCATAGACAAATGTATGTGTGAACTATGTGAAACTGACTTGATTCATCATCAGTTATATACATACAGTATATCATAATATGTTGTAGTGGTTTGACGACCAGATGAGAAGTTTTGGACTAGCATAGCTGAAGTGGAAGCATTACCCGTATTTGCATTTTTCCAATTAGCTAACTAGCTTGAATGGCTAGTGCATTTGCATAGAAGCCTAGACGTGAACAGAGAAAATGTGGTATCCAAGCAATTATACATTACTGTATATCCTGTAAATACATAAAAACAATAAAGCATGTTTTGCTGGCATTGAGAGACATGAATTGATCCCCATAGGGAAATGTATTGCAGAGGACAGTGAAGTGATAAACAATGAAGTGAATATATACTAATAGAGACAGCTTAGACTTCATCCTCGACTATGTATACAGTATATTACCCTGTGGGCAGAATAGTCGCCCAGGTTTGCTCTCGAGCTGAAAGGTCCTTGGTTTGATCCCTGATATACCTGATCCACCTGTAAGTCACTTTCATTAAGTGATCAAATTGTGAATTGGAATCATACATATGGAATAAATATAATACCATTTATTTAAACAAACATTATTTATAATTTCTTGCCAATATTCTATTATTAACACATACTAATACTACTAATAATAATAATAATAATAATAATGTTTGACCTAACATTATGTTACTTAACTTCTTTTGCATTTTTGGTCACAGGTAAAGAGTGCATCGATCGACGTCTTGCAGCTCTGCACAGTGCAAAGTGTCTCTGATTGCTACACCTGTGCTTGTAGTAAGATGTTGATGCCTCAGTAAGGCATTGATGTCCTTGATGTTGCTTGAGTGAAGATGGACATTGAAAACACAAAAGCACTCTGATACACCAACCTTATGTGATCTACAGGAAAAAATGTACAGAAAAAATAATGGGAATAAAAAAAGAGTTGCTCTTTTTTACACTCTTTACACTGTGTTATGATTGTTTGAATAATCTAGTCTGGGAATTGTTCTCAAGCACAGTTTAGTTCAAATGTAGTTTTTGCACATAATTGCAGGGCTTTGCACTGAGAACAATCACAGTTAAACATTTTGAATTGTTTTACTTGAAGTAGACCTTAAATCAATTTGCTTTTGTATGCATGAGTGTGTTTGAAATTATGTACTGTATAACGACGGCAAACATATGTTGGAATATCATACAAGTGATAAAGAGACCAAATGCTGCCAATATGTAGCAAAACTGCTATATTTTCATATAACTTCTTTGGCTACAATGTTGCATTTCATTGTATGATACAGTATGGAGAGATATGAGTTTGTTTTATGATGTAATTTTACATTTACTTTACTACATCAGTTTTTCTTGACTTTTGCTACCATCTATTCAATCAAACAGTATGCATATTGATCTTGTAAACAGACACTTTCAGGCTTTTTTGAAATGACATACAAATTGAAGTGTACTGTCGAATCAGAATGTTTGGACAATAACTTTCATATGTGATGTGCTCAGATGAGGTTTTATTCTGCATGGTTAGTGCTGTGGAAATTATTCTTAGATCAATTTTAATGTGTTCCTAGCAATATTTGTACTTCTGTGGTAATTACATTGTGCTCATTTTTGTTACATTTGTCGTTTGTTTTTTAGAAACGAAGTGTTAAAAACATTGTTGAATGTACTGTTTTCTTTTTTTTTTTTACTGTATTTAAAGAATGCTTAACAAATTAAGTAAAATCAGTGTTACTTATTCCCTGGGTGATGCAAATAAATATTTATTCCATAGATTTTTATTTCACTTTCATTGTTCCACATAATTAATTTGGAGGGAGCTTAATGAGTCCAGTCATGTAGACATTTATGTAGAATAGAATGATAACACTTAAAACATATGCACGTTTTTATGAATGAATTCATAAAACAGAATCCCTGTAGGTTAAGGTGTTTGAAAATACATTTAAAATGTGCAATGAGTTATAGGCTATTATAGATTATTATAGCTACATCATTCTATTCAACCAAACATACTGTATATTTAGGCTACAGTATGACTATGCTATACAGCAAATTTCACACATAGATATAGGTGTGCTTTTACTGAGGTAATCTGGCAGCCTGTCCCAGTTCTGGACCATGATCAAGAACACTTGGCTTTTGGAACAGTGTTGTGTGTTATGTGGTTGTGTCCCTTGTTTTTAGTTGGCTACTGTAACCATTAGTAAAATAGCCTACTGCAGTATTTTGTATACATGCTCAGAAAATCTGACATCAAACCATATAGGCAAAAGGGCCTTTAAATATTCAGCCCCTGCAGCTTGGAATGCCTTGCAAAGTATTTAATAAATTAGTGTCACTTTTGGTCATTTCGGGTCAATTCTAAGTTCTGTGGTTACTGATTCTTTTCCTTGTAGTTGTTTTTAGTCTGTACTTGATTTTGGAACCTAATGTTTTATTTATTACTAGTTTTATCTGTATTTTGTTACTGTGTTTTGATGTGAAACTGTAACCGGTCCATACCCAGGGTACTCTTGAAAAAGAGATTTGAATCTCAATGAGACTTCTCCTGGTAAAATAAAGGTTTAATAAAATAAATAAAATACAGTGGTTACAAAAGTGTAACACTATTATTATTATTACAGTCAATATATGAATCATTATAGCGAAGTACTCCACTTCCTTGAGAAGAAGCCATAGAGGAAGCACGTCCGGGTCACGCAAAAGGTGGCTGCCATCGCCATATTTCTGAATGAGCATAGCTCAAAACATGGAATGATCGCTATAAATATCGATATTTTATTAACCAGTTTATAGCCGTTTGCTATAGCTCGTGTATCTTTGTAAATATGCCTTAATGGTTAAATAACGTCTACAGAGTCTCAATTCACTGTAAGTAACGTTGAGGTGATTTTAATATTTATGTATTCACTAATGTTGGCCTGTTAGCAGAAACAAGCTAACGCCTTTAGCTAGTACTATACTGTATGCGTCTCATACCGAGGCTGTTTAATTAATGTACACATGTAGCATACTTACACAAATTACAAGGTCATATAGGT
Source organism: Amblyopsis rosae (assembly GCA_025399935.1). Classification (NCBI taxonomy): domain Eukaryota; kingdom Metazoa; phylum Chordata; class Actinopteri; order Percopsiformes; family Amblyopsidae; genus Amblyopsis; species Amblyopsis rosae. Next base: position 4,154,286 of record JAODTR010000024.1, read on the forward strand.
TAATGTAAATATTATCTGCACACTAATATACTTGATAAACTTGCTGCTAATTTGTCGGTTGACTCCTGCTGCCGCTACCGTACAGTATTAGCATGTTTCGCTGTAAAATGTCACTGTCGTTAGCAAACAATGAATCTTCATATCTTTTTCAAGAAATACATTGAATTGTTTATTTTATGCATAGTATAAACTTAAGTAACGTGTTATGTTTGTGTTTTGGATGTAATGCACTGGTGGACAATAGAGTAAGACAACTGTCAGGTAATTTTTTACAGCTACAAATGAATATTGTCCAGATCTTAGGCCAAGCCGTCACCATAAAAAATCATGGGTTGACGTTGTCTTATTGTTAGTATTGCGTATTAGTATTTCAGTCTATGTTTACCGTATAAGGATGATACGTACAACTGTCAAAATGTTAGCGATATGGCTATCTATTTAATTCAATATTATTGCGCCAACAATCATATTGTGGCTAGGACTATGCAGCAGATACGTGGTATCTTTTGTTATCTAGCCAGTCAATGTCATGCTGTAGCTTAACTATGTTTGCATTCGACATACAATGTAAAATTATATCATGTAATATTTTCACTTAACCATTTTTACCTCTGGGATCTTCTTTATTGGCAAATGTGTGTGTCTTCACATTAGTAGATTGGTTAGGCCTAACGTTTTGGGGTTCACACCATTTATTACATATTTTGGACAATGATAATATGCGTATTCTTATTCCACAGAACATTGTACTTGGGCACAATAACATTGTCACGCAATGCACCATGGAAATGGTTCACAGAATATGCGCCAACTCCAAAGATCCAAGTCTGTCAGTGGGTCTGAAGTGGAGGAGCAGCAGGCAACCATGGCAGTTACACAGCAGCAAGCTACTCTAACCCATCCTCAATCTCCCGTGACCACATTCACTTCAGCAGCCAGCCCTTCAGCCCCCCAGTCCCCTAATTACCAGATCATCATGAGCCGTAGCCCAGTCACAGGCCAGAACATGAATATTACCTTACAGAATGTGGGTCAAATGGTGACCGGCAACCAACAGATTACACTCACCCCAGTCCCTATCCAGAACCCAGCTTCTCCTGGTTTCCAGCATACTGCGCCCCAGTGGAGGTTCGACCATGTTCCATCATCCTACATTCAGGTCACGTCGCCTATACCTCAGCCCATCCAGCCCCAGAGCCCCACCCAACACAGTCCAGTCCCTCTGCAGGGAGTGACACGAGCAGGAACCCCGGCAGCCGCACTGAATGTGTGTCAACAGAGCCCCACCAGGTTTGTTGAGACCAGCATGCTGCTTCGGGTGGCTTCTGGAAGTGGCAACTTCATTTATCAGGAGGGGGCGGGCCTCGCCCAGCTTGCTCCAGGCACACCGGGGCAGGTACACCTTGCCTCCCCCGGGGCACCCGGCCCTGTGAGGGAACGTCGCCCATCCCAGTCACACTCTCAGCCCGGAACGATCCATCATCACGCGCCTCCGAGCCCTGTGGCCACCGGCGCTCTCCTTCCTACCCTGGGCAGCCCGGGCCACATCACCACCTCCAACCTCCCGCCGCAGATCAGCAGCATCATTAAAGGGCAGCTGGCACGGCCTATGCTGTTCGAGAAGAGCCAACAAGGCTTGGTCACAGGAGTGGGAACGGCTGCCGCGGCCTTCACGTTGCCCACTTCCCTTCCACCCTCCAGCCCGTCCATCAGCAACCCTCCCCAAGGCGTCCCCAGCACCCCCCTCACCTCCACCGCCGTGGCGGGCTGCGCCGTTAAGAAACAGGCCCATAAGAAGTTGGAGGAAATTGCCCCTTCGAACCCAGAGGTTGCCCAGCTGAGAAAGCAGTGTCTGGAGCACCACAACAAGAAGATGGAAGGCCTGAAGGAAGTCTTCAACGACTACCTGATTGAGCTGTTCTTCCTCCAGCACCTCCAGGGTAACATGATGGATTACGTAGCCTTCAAGAAGAAGCCGTGTGTTCCGCTGTACACGTACTTGAGGCAGAATGATTTGGACCTTGAGGACGAGGAAGACGAAGAAGAGCAATCTGCCGTCATTAATGATGAGGTATACCTTTCGCCACGTGTTCGGACGTGTCACAATTGCCGACTACATGCGGTGGAAGTTGCAGCTTCTTTCAAATCCCTGCTTCTTTCAGGTGAAAGTTGTTACTGGGAAGGATGGCCAGGCAGTGACACCAGTTGCCATAGCAACGCAGCTTCCACCCAATGTCTCTGCCGCTTTCTCTACCCAGCAGCAGTTTCAGGTGACCATGACAATGCCAGTATGATACTCTTCAAATCCAGTTTTGTATTCATTAGAGTCCTTTGACAGACTGCTTGACTAACTGCTTGAGAGTCTGTCTTTGACAGGGCCATCTAGGGGCCGTGGCGGGTAATATCACAAACCAAGGGGATATGGATGCCTTTAAGAGGCAACAAGCTATGGTGCAAGCAGCAGGTAGGGCAAGGATCTGTGTGTCGTGTGTGTGTGTGTGTCCTATGTTGCTTTGTTCCCTCCCTGTTTTGCTTTTTTTTTGTTTTCTTTCCTTTTATTCATTTCAGTTTCTCCTCCCTAATTGCTTCTGCTTTTATATATTTGCCATCTCCTACTAGAGCTCTGTGTTGAAGCCATAACCCGCGGAAGGAGAGGTGACCGGTGTTGTCCACAGAGAGGTCATTTGCTGTGTGCGGAGTGCTTTTTATTTTGGGCGTTATGAGGGTATTGTGTGTTTTAAATCCCAGATCAGGCTAAGAGGTCCCGGATTGACGTTGGTCGCCATGGGCTGATTTTCCAGCATCCTGGTGTAGCTCCTTTAGGATCGCCTGGCGTTCCACTCCAGCAGCTTATGCCAACTGCGCAAGGTAGGGGTGCCACCACCAGGCTGTTCTGTTCGATGCTGCTGGACGTAGCCCGGTGCGTTTGGAGACCAAATATAAACCCAATTCAGTCATGCGTCGTCTCCAAAACAAACCTCCCAGTAGCATCAGCAAACCAATCTTCATCCTCCTGCTGGATGTCCCAGCAGGCCATAGGAGGTTCAGGCTCGGCTCTCCGAGCACGACCTCTATCGGGAGTTATGGGGAAGAGGACAGTCCAATTCTGACGAAGAGTAGCCACTCAATGGGAAGATGCCATGTCTTATGATTTCCTTTTCTTTCTTTGTTGTCATCTGTGCTTGTTCATCTCTTCGTTTTTGAACTTCCTTCTCAATCGTCCTTATTTGGAACAAACGTTGCCATGCCGATGGATTTCTCAGCTAATTTGACAACGGAACCACAGAAAAGGGGGAACCCTGGATGGTAAACAAAAAAACATCTTTCCACCGGAGGATTGTTATGTTTGTCCATTCGGTTGAGTTCACTCCTTCACTCTCATTTTGGTTTCTTTGTTCGTCCGTCCATCCGTCACACCTCACCTCGGTGTCCATCCTTCCATCGTCAAGACGGATGTGAAATCATTTCAGTCTCCAACCCCATCAAATGCATCTCAAGGTACCTTGACTGTCACTTGTCATATTGTTTCTGCTCCTTCCTCCAGAGTGTTTTTATTTATTAATTTACCTTTTCAGTCCACCATCGTGTTTTGTCGCCACACCCACATGTTGTCCCATGGCATTTTGTTCTGACCTGGCTTCCTCTCCCTCAGTAGTAGGAGGGGAGTCGTGATGAGGAGGTGACAGCCCAGGCTGTTGTGGTTTTAGCAGTGTGCTTGGTGGGTGTGTCAGGGCCAGGCGGTGTGCCAGACAGGGGAGGTAAGGCAGGCGCTGCTTCAGTGTGCACAGCTCTGCTCAAGCCTGCTGTCTGCAAGACCCCCCCCCCCCCTCATGTGTGTGTCCCTGTGTTCATGCCCCCCGCGCTGCTGTTGCTGCTGTGCGCCTCGTCCGTAGCACAGCCGCCTCTGCTTCACCTGCCTGCCGCTGCTCTGCCATCGTCTCATGCATGCCCAACACGTGGCGTTTCAGTGAGTGCCCGCTCTGTTTCCTGTCCTGTTCTTCCCCTTTTTGTCACCTCGTGTCTTGTTTTTCTTTTTTCTTAAACATCTCACTCTGGAAAGCTGGTGTTGCATGTTTTTTTGTTTTACCACATTCTCTCAACATTTTGAAATGCAATGTGTTTGATTTTGCATTTGATCCAGGTAGTGTTTTATTTGAGAGACATGTAGACACCCACATCTACTTCATTTCTCGTGTAATCATCCTGCTATATGATTTTCATTAGTTCCCTCTCTTCAGTCAGCAGGAGGTAACAGACATTTAGTTTTAGACGATGTTCTGTGGAGCTGTAATAGCTGAAGCTAAAAATAGCCGTTCTGTAAATAAAATAGCCAATGTTCTACGCAATCCAATAAGCCGGCTAAGAACTCAAAAGACCTTCTTTATTTAGTATTAAGTATTCTCTGGACTATAGGCATACTGTTTTCAACAGTAAATCCCAAATCATCTGGATGTAAGCAAAACCCACAAGCAGGCACATTTGCGTAAATGCATTCTCTTGTGTCTCACTTTGTACGCCTCTCCGTGTGGGTTCTGCTATGATTTGGTCGCCGTGTGTCAGGCGGAATGCCGCCCACCCCCCAAGCAGTCCAGATGGGCGGACAGAAGCAGAACCAGCAGCAGTATGACCCGTCCAAAGGACCTCCGGTCCAGAACGCCGCCAGCCTCCACACCCCTCCCCCACAGCTGCCAGGCCGGCTGCCCCAGGGAGCCCTCACCATGGCAGGTCTCCCCATGGCCCTGTCCCAGCAGGCCCAGCTGGTGGAGAGCACGGCCCAGTGCGGCGGTCAGCTGCAGGCCCAGGTGAAGCTGCAGGTAGCTGGCTCCATCCTGGCTCAGGTCAGTCCCCACGCCCAGCTCCAGGCTCAGCTGCAGCAGCCTGGCCTTCACCTTCACATGCAGGCACAGCAGCAGCAGCAGACCCAGCAGCAGATCCAGGCCATGCTACAGACAGGACAAGCGGTCAGTCTGCCTTTAAGCCCGTAGAATGCATCCAGAAAGTCGGGGAATTTAGCTTGAAGCATGTTGACATTTTGGTTATTGTGTTATTACATATTGAGATGTCCTTAACACATCTTGAAATGATTGATCTGAATGTTTCCATGAGTAGTACCTACTTGAAATACAACCATGATTTGTTTATTGTTGCCATGCTGTATCTACACAGACACTGCCCCCTGGTGGCCGGTTTTTCTCCATTATAGGTCATAGAAATTCCGATAGTCAGTGAATGTGATATGTGACTTAGAGTGGGAACCCTGTTGAACACCGTTACTTTAAATTGGCTGACCTGTTGTCAGTTGAGTCCTAATGCCAGTTTTGCGTTCCTCAGACTGTGGCTCTGGCTCGCCCTGGCGTTGATCCCGCCCAGCCCGCCCAGAGGATGTTGCCTAGCCCCATGACCTGCCTGTCTCCAGCCCCCCTCTCCGCCCCCAACTCTATTCCTTCCCCGCACACCGGCAGCCCCCTGCGTCCCGCCGTCTCCACCCTCACCCCGGGCACCCAGTCCAAACTGTCGGGCACCAACGGCACCTCGGCAGTCAAGATGGGGATCTTCGGCCAGAGCCAGCCCGTGCAGCCCCCGCAGGACGTCTCCCAGGATAAGCATGTGGAGCAGGCCAAGCTGGTGAGTGCAGCCAAAAGCCTGCGATATACTTGCTTTTAATTCTGCGTACGCAAGATGCCTACCACGCGTGTAAGGCGCGTATCCTGCGTTCCTTTGGAGTGTAGTTTGTGCATGTCCTCAGAAATTAACACATGAACATGGGGGCAGTAAATCAGGGTAGGACAGACAGATCTACAGCAGTTTCTGAACAAAGAACAAGTTTCAAAGAGAAGTTAGTAGATCTGGTCCGTAATTACCAACATGTATACGATGTCTCCATGCCGCTACACATTTTACACGTTGGTTGTTGTTGTCTTCCCCCTACTGGATATATTTTAAATCCTCCAAGCATATGCAAGTCTTATTGTTGGGTACCGTTCACATTTGAATCGATGCCCGTCCGGTACCTCAAATTCTGTACTGGTACCTTTTTCGGTACTTTACTCTCTGTAATAATATAAATTTGTATTAATAAAATGTTATGTTGCTTAGGGGAAAAACTAACTCTTTACAAACAACGTGTTTTAGGAGTTCTGCTTTAGCCTACAGCCTAATGTAAGCAACCCTCAGGTTTCTTGAA
>JAODTR010000024.1:4174895-4194159 GCA_025399935.1 Amblyopsis rosae
GTGGTAATAGGTATAATGACATTATGCTGCATTTGTTCTATTTAAAATATTGTTTGCTTATAATTGCTGGTATACAATCTGTCCAAGTACTGACAAATGTACTACATGTAAGTCACTTTGGATAAAAGCGTCTGCCAAATGCCGTAAATGTAAAATGATGCTGGAGGTCTCAACAAGTCACGGTAATGTGCTCACTAATGTGAACACGTGCCACATTGTGTGCATGTTACTTCCCCAAACAAGACACCAAATGGGACAGAGCGTGAAGCGTGCCTATGGTATTAGACTCAGCAGGAGTAACATTAAGTGAGATAAGTTGATAAAGGGCAATTTGAAAACACATAATTCCTGAGATCCTTACTGCATTATTTGTCACTTGGTGCCTGCAGCTTGTGTTTTCCTAAAGATATTTCCATCATAAACCTATGGAGAAAAGGGACAAATGGGTGCTTTTAAAATTGACCAGAATGCAGTGAAATGAAGTGTTTGATGCTCAAAGTTTCCCAGATGGCGGACCCTCACACCCCCCGCATAAGGAGCTTTTCCCTCCTTACAAACCCTACTTAACAACTTTCATGGTACCTTTTGCGAAATGTAACCTTCATCTTCAGTTTGTATATTGTTGCCATGCTTTTTGTCCCTTTTACACAGCCAATCTGGTGGTCTGAATATCAGGTTTGTTTTCATTGAAAAGTCAGGGATGAGTCAGGGACTTTGACATTTGAGTAGGAACCCGTTTTTAACGTGCTGCTGTCTGGTGTAGGAACGGAGCACAGCTCTGGGGGCAGCAGCGGCAGCTCCGTGAGGCAGTCTGCCCACTCCTACAGCCACCAGCACTCCCCCGTGTCCCCCCGCACCCAGGACAGTGTGCAGCAGAGGCCCAGCGTCCTGCACAACACCGCTGGCAAGAATATGTCTGTGAGCGAGCACTCTGGCTCCTCTGTGCTAAGGTGAGCTCCGCCCACTCACACAGTGGCCCACTCCTTTCCAGGGTTGGAAAGTAACTGATTACTTACTGAAATTTTGATGATTACATTTTAGGAGTATTTTGAGAATAAAAAAGGAATATTTGCAGAAGAAAGCTGGTAATCGAAAAATTCTGTTATATTTACCAGTCTAAAATGATAATCTGCAACAGATTACATGCATTACAAAAAGTAACTAACCATACCCTGCTCCTTTCTTACATACGGTGTGTGCCTGTCTGTCCGGTGTGTTAAAGAGAAGATTATTTTATCATGATATTTGTTGACTGGTGATCACCGTGGTTACCTATGGATGCCTTCTGTTTTGCCCCGCTAGGCCTGTGCCCTCGGGATCGAGCCGCTACCCAGGATACCCCGGCCACCTCCAGAGGACAGGCCTGCCCCCGGAGGCCTACCCACCTGGCATGGACGTCGGCGGGGCCAAAGAGCTGAGCCGTGACGTTGGCAAGAGCAGGCCAGGGATGCCCAAGCACCTCCAGGAGCAGCACAGGCCCTCCAGTAAACCTGAGCCCAAGCTGCTGGGGCCCATGTACCCAGGCTCTTATGCCCAGGTCTCAGGCAGGCTGCCCCCCCAGTTGGACACCCCCCACGGCCGTGGAGAAAGCGGTACCCCTAGTAGGGAAAAGACTCAAAACAAAGCGGTGTCCATTCAGGAACAAGAGCTCCGAGCACTCGGTAAGACCACCATGACTGCGGCCAACTTCATAAACGCGATTATCATGCGTCAAATTTCTTGTGAAACGGGGATGCCAGAGACGGGCTCGCTTGTTGCCAGCGGCGCCACTGATGGTAAGATGCTCTGGATGCCAGGGTCCCCTTATCACAAAGACCCTCTCCCGACCGCCTGTGGCCTATTTGCACGCTGTGGTGGTTGGCATTATTGAATCAGTCCAATTCATTTACATTTGTTTGAGTTCTGTTTTGTAGCGCTGTAGCCTTTTATTATTTTTCTGTTTACTGAAGCAGCAGCATCATCATATTTTCCTTTAGAGAGGTAAAGACCACCCAGGGTGCCCTTTGGACAAACAAGAGACATTGCACAAGCTGTAGAGCAGAGTATCTAATGCTGTCACCTTATTTCTCTGTTGCCTTCCAAAATAAGGTGGCTAGATTTCCTATCGCTGTGGCACCTCGACACATTTGGTAATAGATTTTCCGAGAAGGGAAGCAAGCTCCCAGGTGCCCTTTAAGATTAAATTTGTACAATTCGGCTGGTGGGACATGGCGATGGGACATTTGCTGCTTTTCTTTTCATAAGAGGAGGTGACTGAACGCTGTGGCACCCTCTCCCCTCCATGTCTTCGACACTCGGATACGGTATATAGACTGACGACAAGAAGCTTTTATACATCTCTATTAAGTCCATCTTAATGCCAGTAGCCTGTTTGTTCCCCAACATAAGCCACCTGTCAGGTAGCCTAATGTACAGGATGCATTATACAAATGACAAGACACACTTGTACTGGTAGTGCCTATTGACCGCGGCTGACTTGCATACAGCCAGCGTGGCAGTACCTTCTCAGAGTCCCAAGGGTTAATTTGACGCACGTGATCAGAAAGCCTTAGGGGAAGGGTTGACACAGGTTGGGGGTAAGAGGGCAGGCTCCACATCTCCATATCTATGGGTGGGGGGGGCATGGGGGTGCTGCAAATACCTGCATGTCCTCACTTTAATTGATGCTAATTTATGTCTGTGTTAAGTTTCTTCCATGTGCCAAATGCTTCATACATCTTTCCAATTCTAACCGTTTGAGTTCCATCACAAGGAATGTGATCTTGATTTGTTTTTTTTGTGGTGCTCCGCTCATAAAGCGACTATCACCTGCTTCATTATTACATCCTCAAAAACCAGCACATAGCCTAATAGGCAGCAGGAAAGTTTACAGACATGAAATGGACCAGAGTCTTATTTTATAGCGGCATAAGACAAAGCATAGCATAGGGCTCCTCTGGGGTGCCATTCTGCTCCTTGGGAGTAAACGTTGCCATAAAGTGCTGAACTAACATCATCCTCTCCTGAGAGGGCGCGCGCACACACACACACTGTGCAACATGCCTTCAAAGCAGCAACAGGGAGAACATTTCCACAGGGCATGCAACATTAATGCCTTAGGGTAAAACTTTCAGCAACTAACGTATGGCAAAAAAAACAAAACGACTGGGTCCATTTCAAGGGCTTCAATGCACTATTCATTTCCCCTTTATTCTTCTTGTGCAGTTTGTGACTCGATGCTCCTTTTCTCCAGCACACAAAGATGGTGTTTAACACGCCAGTCTGGAACATGCTCTTTGTGCCTATTTAGCTCCTAATGATTGGGCCGTGATACGCCAGCCAGCCATTTGGGTTGGTTTTTGGTCAAATAGTGGCTCGTTAGTCCGTCTGTTGGCTGTGAAAGTGACACCCCTCCCCGGAGCAGAATGCACTATATAAATAAGTGATTGGAGAGCTGAAGTCGCTTGTCACATCTGTCATCTAGAGGGTTATTTTGGAGGAATGCTCAGCCTAGAGCTTTAATGTGAATTAGCCACATGACATGTTTAAAGGGCACACATACTCACAAGCACATTTTAGTAAGGGCTTCGAGGTTTTGATTGACACTTGTGAAAATGTGCAAGAGCATTTCCAGTGCTGTTCCAAATGGCTCTTAATCTAAAAACCCATTTTGTCTTGTTCTGTATACCTGTTCTGAATGCGATTGTCTCTATCCCTCTGTCTGAATGTGTGTGTGTGTGTGCGCGCATGTGTTTTTCTCCTTCCTGTTTTGAACCTCTCAGCTCAACAGAAGGTGAGCATGGACCAGCACAGCATGTACCAACCTCCTCTGCCTGATGAAAGGCTTTCCCCCGGCCACCAGCCCCCATCCCCGTGTCTTAAAGGGAGCCAGAGGGTAGTCACGCTGGCCCAGCACATCAGTGTATGGCCTTGAGCAGATGACTTGGTCATTTGCTGCGTGCATACAAACGCGCGCACACACAGACACAGTGGCTATATATGGAGGAGCAGTGGTGATGATGTCGGGGGTGTTTCTGTGTGACAGGAGGTGATCACTAAGGACTACACCAGACAGAGCCAACAGCAGCAGAGCTACCACAGCTCCCCGGTCCTGGACCTGACCCGCCCACCCAGCGCTCCCCAAGCCCCGTCCATCTGCCAAGACTCTGGCCAGGGCCCCCGCTACACTCCAGACGGCCCCGCAGGAGAGCGCAGCCAAGACCGGTAGGAGCCCAGACCATCTTTCTGTTGGAATCATTCATGGTCAACTGAAGGAGAGACATCCATTTAAAATAGATTCACAATTAGAAACTGGTACAGTTGGTATACGTTGAGACAAGTACCCTTGTTCCACTTGGTATAAATGGTATAAGCAGACAATATTCACAAAGTTAATATTGTCCATTGGGTATTATTGCAGTAGTAGCATCCTAATGGACGTTGACTAGACTGTCCCAAAATTCATCATAATGTGTGTAGTTAGACTAGTTGCCATTAATGGCTTTATCTATGCACAATATTTTTCATTGCAGCCCTAATCCAATATGGCAATTCATCAGATACCTTAATCCATAGTGATTTAAAGTGAGTATACTTTCCAGCATTGATCCTGCCTAATGATTGTTCATACGTGACAGGTCCACTCCGCAGCCCAAGGCCTCACCTGTTGGTATGTCCAGTGACTGCATTGAGCCAGTGTCTCCTGCTGGAGCCATCTCTGAGCTAGAGGCCCAGGGAGGGTCGTCGTACAGCAGCGAGCAGGGGGAGCAAGTGTAAGATCATACACACCCCCGGCTAGATGCATGGTTCCCTTCTGTGTCCTCCTCATCAATATACTAATAGGAGAGGTGTTCATTGAAGTTGTAAAGTGAAAGTAAATAGACATGGCAACATGGTCTATATGGTACTTTGGGAGGGGCTGGGTAGTTCAAGCCCCACATTTGGCTTTCCTGTAAGGCTTTTTGTAATACTTCATAATTAATAGTAAGTCTCTTTGGAAAAAAGCATCAGCTAAACAACCTAATTGTATATTTGGTGGTATACAATCCTATTCACTTCATTTAAATTTCCAGTATTTGTGGCCATGCTAAGCTAGATTCTTTGAATATTAGCAGTGAATATATCCATGGCACTGTGTATTGGTAGCGTGCTTAACCCATCTCTTGTCCCGCCCCCCAGCAGCCTGGGCTCACGCTCCCCTCCTAACACCGCTCAGCCCCCAGCCTTCTTCAGCAAGCTGACGGAGAGCACGTCAGCCATCGTCAAGTCAAAGAAGCAGGAGATGATCAAGAAGATGACCGTGGTGGGAGGTGATGGGGAATTCAGTAAGTCTGACCTGGTGACCCTGTCTCTCACCTTTAGCTTATTAATAAAACATCCCGGGCTCTTATCAAAATATCATCTTCACACTTTCAGACGCCGGGCAGCCAGGAGCCGAGATCTTCAACATGCCTGCGTCTACCGCTGCAGGTGAGATGTAGTTTCCTTATGAATTATCAATAGCCGGGACAAGTGAGAAGGTTTGTGACACGTGTGATGCTATGTGATTGTCTCTCTTAATACGGTTGGACAAGCGGGTCAACTTAGCCTTACCTGGTAACGGAACACCACAGTGATTGTACTATTTTCAAGCCTCTAGCAGGAACAGTATGGTGTAGGTTACGGCAGAGAACAGCTTTATTAAGGAAAAATCTGTTGTATTAGGATTATACAGACGTGTTTATTCATGCTGTGTTTGAGATTATGCTCTGTGCACCTAAAGCACAGTAACCCATAGTTGTAGGTTAATTATATAACCCTGGTTCTCCTAGTAGGATATATGAGACTGTTGACCTGGTGATAAGCTCTATCGCTCAAAGATGTCGAATGGAGATAAAGAGGCTTGTCTCACAACTGTCTGCAGTAGCCAGAGCCAACTCCAGTTCCTCCTTAAGTTTATGGTCATTGTTGTACTAAAGGAAGCTTTAGCAAGAGCAGGGAGCAGCTCCTAGGCTGTGTGGAGCCTCTGCTTGTCCCTCTGGAGACTGCTAACCTAAATAATATCCACTGATCGACTGAAAGCTGCGTCAGCACATGGGCAATCGCTATTTCCTTCTACTAAAATGTGCTGACTTTTATTCCTCGTCAACTTTTAGAGCTCCATCATCCACTCTGCTCTCACTTCCCTGCGTTGCCTTACCCTCTGAACAGGCCCCGTCAACGTCCGAAGCCACCCGGCCACCGATGCCTCTGGCAATTCAATAGGCTTGGAGGCCATCATTAGAAAGGCCCTGATGGGCAAGTACGACGACCAGGCCGAGGAGCGCTCGCCCTCCATGGCTTCCAGCGGAGCCGTCGCTGACGGGCGGGCAGGCGACTCCTATTCACAACAAGGTGGGTGGATGGACGGACATTATCTGAGTTACACTCTCTGTGTACACGGAGATAACAGAGGCTCTGCTCAGCTGCTGAGTACAGCCTATCCCAATCCCTATCATTTAGAGCAGAGCTACTTTAGTCTCTCTTTTCCTGCATGTGGATAACAGGCCAGTAGGACAGCCCTTCCATTAGAGCAGAATCGTTAGTTGTTAAACCCCTTGCAGAACTGCACAATCTGCGTCACACATGGATTCAGCCTCTTGAAGCAGACGTTCTGTATATCCCAATGTGACCGCAGGTGGGGGCAAGCCGCCCAAGGGGGGTCGCTCTAACGGGCGGAAGGCCAAGTCTCCGGGACCGGGCCTGTCGGGGGGAGAGAGACCCTCTTCTGTGTCCTCGGTCCACTCAGAGGGAGACTGCAACAGACGTACACCCCTCACTGCCCGAGTCTGGGACGAGCGCCCCTCGTCCACAGGTACAGTACGAATGGTACTTTCTGTACCATTCAGTAATGCCAAGATGTTGTTGCTCATCTTGTGTATATAAGCTGTATTGTATTTGAGGACTTTTTATCTGTAATGCTCCAATGCTTTAGGCGGATGCCATTACTCTTGACGATGTATTTTGCCCCTTTAAGCAGGGCTCAACGTTAACATTTTTTGCAACTGGCCCATTGGGAGTCCAGACTAATAGTCTGGTAAGCACAAGGGATTTCTGACTATACCACTAGGTGGTGGTAGAAGCTTGATACTGTATCGTCGAAATATGCTCCTTATAGACAAAAGCGAGTATTTCTTTCCTCTCCCTCAATGGTACATTATTTGATAAGTGCAACTTAAAGTCTGTAAAATATGCTATTGATGACCGGATAAAATGAACTAAGGACTATCTATGCATATAATGTCAATATATTACAGTGTGTCCTAAGTGTGTGCTAAATGTTGTTACAGTGCCAGTGTACCAGTGCATAGCAGTAGCTTGACAGCCCTGTCATTCTGTTTCCCCAGGTCCCACGGCCTTCCCGTGTAACCCGCTGACCATGCGTTTCCCCAGCAGCATGGTGTCAGCCCCCTCCCCGTCCTCCGGCACCCCCGGCCCCCTGGGACCCCCAGGCCCCGGACAGGGCCGCTCCTGGGACGAGGAGCCCAAGCCCCTCCTGTGCTCCCAGTACGAGACCCTGTCTGACAGCGAGTAGCGGCCAGCGCAGCAGCCCAGCCGTGCACCCGCGAGCCCCGGGCATAGGCGCACACGCTCTCACGCGCATCATTCCCGCTCCCCGTTTACTCCAAGGGTGGTGACGTGCATCTGAGACCGCCGTAAAAACCCTGCTGCTCAGTGCGCTCGTGAGCGCATGCGTGTATGCGTTGTGCACGCTGTGCACTCACTCCAGGACTACTCTAAAAGGACAAATCACTTATTTTGTTGTAGTTCCTCTCACTGGCCTTTATCCACACAGATGAGAAGCCCCTCCCCCACATCCTCCAACATGCCAAGCTTCTGCTCCAGCATCAGTCCTGGGGAAGGGCATCACTATACGGGAGCATCCAGGCAGCTCTGCCCGCTGCCCACAGCCCAATGCAGTGAAACCACAAGCTATACAGGCGGCTTGTCTACCACTACAGGAATACACAGGACAGACAGACGGACAGATGGGAGCAGGGGGGGAGGATCCTTCATTCTTGTTTTACTTTTTCTGTTGAATCCAGGCAGTCCGGTGCTGTGTTTTGAAAGTTACCCGAGACTATTCAGTACATTTTTTGATGGTGAATTTTTGATGGTGTCAGTTGTTGTCTCGTTTTTGCAATGACCTATTGTTTTTGTATTTGATTATTTGTTTTTTTTCCTCCTTCTAGGCGGGGACATTATGAGGGGACGTCATGTCATTGGTTTACAGGGTATACATGCTGTTCATTGTTGATGTCATCGTATATTTTGTAGGCCGGAAAACGCCGCCTCTGTGCGTCCATGGGGTGGGAGGGAGATTGGTCGTTTAGTTCGCACTGAGACAAGTGACACTTTCTCACTGTTTTTATATAAACCATGTCTGTGTTTGTTGAAACTGTTTTTTGGATGTTAAGCACTTAGTTGTCAACCTGTTCACAATGGCATTTTTAAGACTGTGTTCTCGGGAGGGGTGGGTGCAAAAGTGGACTCTCAAAGAGCATAGAAATCCTACTATGGAGTAACCATTTTTCCAAAACCTGTCTTATTTTACCTTAGCCTTGCCCGCCTGTGTTCTTCAGTGTCCCATACTCCAACGACAATCACAGTTTGTGAGACATGACCTGGCTGCTTTCCAGCAGAGGGGAGACCCTGCTTAAAGCTGCTTTCGGCCTAGAGTTTGCTCTAAAGAGTTTGATATGGGGGGGATAATGAAGCCATCTTTTTATGAGCCTTGGTCTTGGTCATCCCGTCTGCTAGACTCCTCTGGGAGCAGTGTGACAGTTTCATCTACTCTCCTAGGCAGATGTTGTACAGTTCTGAGATTTTTCTAGTTTTAAGTGCCATTTATTTTACATACTGTACTGAAATGACCAAGTGATGCACAACTCTCCCCCCCGGTCCATACTGTATGCCACGGTTCATGTCCACGCAGGGGAAACAACAAAATGGCCAATGAAATGTATTTTTTAAGTGTTTTTCCCTTTAAATCAACTTCACCCTGCTTTGACCTTTTAAAAATCTGGTCTTTCTCCTCAAGGCAATGTAGTATATTTTCTTAGTACCTGTTACCTGGCATTGTGCTTTTTATTAAACCTATGGCTGAGCGTACATAAGCATACAGGTGTTTTTATAAAGCAACAATGAAATTGCAGCGAAGATCTTCTGTAGGTAACATTTTTACCCACAGTATTTTATGGACCGCCTATTAATGTAGTGCAAAGGTATATTTATCACTGCAACCAATGGCCCTGTCTTTGCATGGAGGGTGGACCTACAGTGCATTGTTCCTAGTCAGTTGTTTAGGGACTGTTCTATCCAGCACCAGCTTGACTTGATATAATTGACTGTTATATACTACTCAACCCCCTCTACAGACACGCATGCACTTAATTTTGCTTGCAGACTTCATGTGTTGGTGTGTCATCCTGCATTTTTTTTTTCCTTCTTACTCTACAGTTGGCTTGTAATGAGGCTACCTGGGTGTCCCCTAACCAGCAGGTGACAATGAGCTACAATTTTGGTTTTAAACTACTGCATTTTAAAAATCGCATGCCTTTTTTTTCTTTCTTTTTATGGTTCTCACATTGTTAAATGTCTCCCATGAAGCGTAAACCTTTTTTCCCCCAAAAGAAATATACACTTAATTGCTGAAAAATTCCCTGGACTGGCCAAGGGTGGGGTGGGGGGGGAAGGGTCATTTACATATAAAATACTTTGTTCACACATACTGTTCATATTTTTTTTATTATAACCCACTGTATTATAGCAAGGATTGTATATAGAACTGAAGAGATGTAAATATTTATGTGGCTTGCTTCAAGGTTGGTATCTACAGAAAAAAAAATCTTCACACTGTTGAATTCTACATGCCCACCAGCAAGTTTTGTGGATAGCAGTGTAAAAATTTAAAACAAAAAGGACACTGCCTTAATGTTTAAATAAAAAGCTTATTGCCATTGATATTTGACTCCCTTTTTTTTTTACGCATGTCATTTGTAAACAGTTTTTAATGAATTGGACATTGTCCCCATTTGTTTAAAGGTGTAATATTGATCTATACAGTATGTGAAACTACAGTGGTTCAGCATGATCCTGCTTAAATAAGGGCTCCTACACTGTGCGCCTATAATAATGGACACTGGTTATCTTCAGTGTGGTCCACCCATCTCCCAGAGGCAATGAGTTGTGCTTACTACACTGGCTCCTTTCAAATGAAAGAGTTTTACCATGCAGGTTTTCAGGGAGCTGAGCCTCTACTAGCAGGATCTGGGCATGCTTTCCCAGAATTATCTGTCTCCAAAACATTTTTTACAGTTGGGTGTAAAATCTTATAAATATTTGTATTTTATGGGACTAAAGCCCCACTAAAATATATCTAGGTAGTAGTAGATACCTAGCTACGTCCCTGTGAGTATTGAGTTACCCAGAAAGCTGATACAAGTCAACACTGTTCAATTAATGATCAGCTTTATTGATATTGATCAAAATGTCTCTAGACCTCTCAGTCCATTTGCTGATGGGACAAGAGGGTGAAGGGGACAATAAGTCACCAAGTATTTTGGTTGTCCTTTGACCAACACTGCAAAAGCTTCTGTTATTTTTGTAGCCTTCTTGACATTTAACGCTTGCTAAAAATCCAAGAGAGTAGCTATCAAAATCCTTGTTCTAACTGACATTAGCTAATGTCAGAACTTCATGGTAATTGTGATTCAATACATTTTATTGAAATGAAATTGCCATGAAGTTATGTTTGCAAACCATCGCTAGCATAACATAAACACACTTATACAAAATAATCTATATAGAATTCTGAAAGCAGCACAAAACCACTATGGGTGTCCTGAGCTACACTTTGAAAAACTATTGACATAGGAGAAGAATAGCTACTGTAGAAAATACAGTGGTACATATGTAAATGGCCGCATTTTATATAGCGCTTTTATCCAAAGCGCTTTACAGTAATTTGACTGACATTCACCCAGTCACACACACATTCATACACCAATGGTGATTTCTGCCATGCAAGGTGCGACCAACCACCGGGAGCAGTTAGGGGTAAGGCATCTTGCTCAAGGATGCTTACAGGTAGGCCAGCGCCTGGGTTTGAACCCACAAGTCCAACACCCAGACCACTAGACCATCCTGCCCCCCATATGTTTTATAGTGTTCCATGTAATTTTGTTATGTTCATGCTTTCCCTATTATCTTCTGTCTGTCTAGACTAGAGAACATACTTTGAGTGAGAGAAGTGGTCATCTTCATTGTGTGTTGGACATCAAACCTTGAGTTTTGATTGTATCATTAGCTGCCCGAGAGCGTGACAGCTTTAACACAGCAAAAGAACATACGGATAGTTTGGGAATTAGTTTATATTATTCCGTTAGGTTACATCTTATTAAATTATTTTCTTTTGATCTGAACAAAAATGATGACGATGACAGATGTGAAATGTACAAAAATATAAAGAGAATTACGAAATGCCTCCATGCCACATATACAACAGGAAAAAAATTTACAGTAACAAAACCAAATGTTAAAGAAACACAAAGATAATTTACAATACACAGAACTTTACATCCTATGAAGATCTCAGTCCCTACCACCGTAGCATCAAGCCTAATCTTGACATCCCACAGACCACCTGCACATGACAAATCCCTCAACCAGCTAACCAGCTAATCCTCCATATTACTGTATGGGCCAACCACTGATAACCAGCTAGTACCTTGCGATCCCGTTTTAGATTCCTCATCTATAGGGCTAGCTCCAAAGCAACACCCTGTAACAGCTACATATATGAACTTCCTTGTTCCTTTAAATATCTACATCTGCATACCTTCTACAATCCCTTGTATTACAATGTCAACATCCATCATATAATCTCCAGTTAAATATTTTATTTGAATTTTGGGAATAAATGAATTTATTTTAATCTGGAGAAACTGATATATATATTGAGGTAAGGATCTGGCTTCACATAGAAAAATATTTAAAGGTTAACCAAGTTCAATAATATAAATATATAAAGGCAGACACAAAGAAGTCATGGGGAAATCTGGCATCATTATATAAATCTATATTACATATTCAAGAAAATCAGAAGTTGTACATTTTTCTGTTACCCATTATTTTGCATATAAAACAGCTGAAATCACACTACAGATTGTTGTGATCAAAATGACCATGAGAGGCACATTTTCACCTTAATGGGTCATAGAAAAACGACAATCAAGACAGACCCAGACCGAATAATAATTGAATATAATTTGCTATAAAGAATAATTTGTCTGTTGAAAATGTTGTTTGAATGTCATAATTGTCTTGGCAAAAACATGACACCAATGTTTGTTAAATATATATAAAAAATAAAAAGGCTGTCGTCTTCTTCCGTGTTTCAATGTGTTGTGTTAGGATTTTAAGATACACTTCTGAAGAGAAGAGTCTGTGAAAGTCAGCTTGCATTACTTTAGCTACTGTATACGAGTGTGTGTTGCTAAAAATACTGAAATGAAAGTAAGTCTCCCATCTCAGTGTGGAGTGGTGACAGGACCATTAACATTTACATAACTCCTGCGTTAAAATATCTTTGGTCCATATTTTCACATGCAGTATTGCAATTCAGCTCCCCTCTCGCCAATGCTAGTCAAACAAGAGGACCAACAGCAATTATGACATGTAGAAAACTAGTGCAACTATGCCATTACAAAGCTTTGCATTGGTGTGGATATATTTGCTTGAGCATTGATGAATTGCTCGATATTCATCCTCAGTATTTACCTCCAGTATACACCTACAGTCAAACCTCTTGCTGTCGCTGAGATTATCTCACCCTCAGCTGCAGGTTCTTCTGGGAGACAGCAAAGGCTACAATTTTAGACAGCTCTTGCATTAAATAAGACGGTTAACGATGAAGCACAGCTTTTAAACTGCCATGGACCAATTACACTTTAAGGACTGCATGAGTAAGTCTAAACACATGGCAGGAGATCTCAGGTTTCCTCACGTAGATGCTCAGGCAAGCGTTCATGGGCTCCAGCCATCACCAGCAATAGGCTACTTTCCAACATGGATATTTCCCCAAACGCCTCATCACGATTAAAATAAAAATTAAAAAGTCTAAACCCAGTCAGTTAACCATTTTCCTATGTGGTGATACGAAAGTGGACCCCTCTACAGGTCCTCTGTGTAGATGATACAGGGGCTAGTGTCTTCGCTGGACTCCAGCTGGACTGTAGAGACGAACCAGCGCTGTGAGCCTGTGGCGTTGTAGTTGAGTGTGGTGCGGTAAATGTTCTTGGCGTGCTTGGGGTAAATGATGGTGGTGCTCTGGTAGTGCAGGGGCTTGGTACGTGGCTCCAGGTAGACCTGCGACTTGTAGCTCCGCCAGGTGCTGTTCTGCACGGCCACCACCGTCTCGCTGTAGGACGTTGCCGTGGGAACGGGAGCGCAGTACACTTGGTCCCGGTAATGCTTATCTGAGTCATACTTGATCTCGGAGTTGCACCTGTAAAGAAGACACTCAAATGAGCACGGAACATACTAGAATCCACCACTAGATGGCAGCGTTAACAGGGGAATAAGTTTTAGAAATATACAGGGTAGAGAGTACAGTATAAACGATACAATGTCTCATTGCACAATTTTAAAATAGCTAGGCCTAATACCTGAGCGCAACTGCTGGTGTACCGGTACATAAATATGAGCCCCGTTGTTTCACATTCACTTACTTGATTTGCTTCTCAGGTTTGGGGTTGACCTTGATACTTTCCCCATAGAACACGGGGTGCATGCGACTTCGGGGGTCTGTCCCTGTGGAGTTCAACAGCAGGTAGGGCAGCTACAAAGGGGAGAGAGAAGTCAGAATGTTGGATTTCCAGCTATACCTGCAAATCAGCTTTTTTTTTTAAAAACACCAGCTACCGGAAAAATTATGAGATAAAGATAGCTCTTGATCCTCCCACATATGAACCTGAGTCTGTCAACAGCACACATTGATGTTATCCAGCTACAAAAGACACAACACCACATAACACCAACACTTCCATTTTCATTCAGATAATTAAAAAGGGAGTCCAAATTAAGCGTAAGCAAAAAATCTCTTCTCCAAAAATAACCCCAGAATTATGTGTATCATTTTACATAATCTACAGTATGTGTGTATATGGATGGCTCTGCAGTGATACGCAAGCTCATTTAAAAGAATGCTGAGTCTGGTCTCTGTTGTAATAAGCAGTCAGGTCATGTTTTGGAAAGAACCATTTTTGTATCCTTAAAATACAATTGTTTCAATTTTATTTAATGGATTCACGCATATAAGTACAGTATGCTGTGTAGACCTCTGGCTGTGTGTGCGTGCGTGTGCGCGTGCGTGCGCATGCACAAGTGCGTGTGCGTGCAGTTCTAGTGTTTTCTGAGCCTGGCTAGCATCACCACCCATGCACATTAAATCACCCCCACAAACAGGCCAGACAAGAGGAGACAAGCATCTCACACACAAAACATGGCAAAGTGAACCAGGCCTGTGTTAAAGCACTCTTTTTAGAGCAGCAAACTGTAAACAGTTCTGAGTACTGTAAAGTGTAGTTAGTAAACCAAACTCATGTGTGTGTATCTTGTGTGAAGTCAGCATTACTTAACCATTTGGGATGCCAGTATGGGAACTAAAAATCACTATGGGTATTCATGCACTGCACATTATGGGAAGTCAGGGACTTCCCATAAGTATGGCATCTTACAGCAGAACAAAACTGGAGCACAAATAACCGAATTCTTGTGAACCCTAGCTGCCAATGAATTGAATATGGAGATTAGTCTGAATGCACATCCCTAACATGAGCCAATGGAAGTAGTCTATTTAATACTGCCTAAATCGACCAATGCTCGATGTAAAATGCATCATCATTACCATGTTATAAAATATATCAGAAGTACTTGAATTTAATAGATTTTAAGAATACACAGCAGGCTGCAATGAATAGCAACCAAACATATGTATTCATGTCAAAACATTCCATATTGTAGCTTTATCGTGTATGCAGATGGGTGGGGTTAACACATGTCAAGACAACATGTCAAACTGACTAATATACTAAATGTACTAAGATCGTTTTTAAATCTGTTCCCATCGTTTATTTGACAAGGACACTGATCTTCACTGCTAAAACCAGTGTTTGCTGTAATCCAGTCTGACCCACCCAACACATACTATGCAAAGTAAACATTACCAATAATACACTGTAGAAAATCTGACACTTTACACGTCTTGCCACACTGGGGGGAAAAGTATGTATGTACACATGACATAACTGTGTTAATACCATAGAACTATATAGGAACTTAATTAAGGTTAACACTATTCTATGTTGATACACCTTTAGACACACATTGTCAACAGAATGTGCTTAAAGTAGTGTATATCCGGTGCTTTATGCACACACACTTTAATTTCTCATGGGGCTACTAGTGTGCTACGAGTGCTGCAGGAATCATACTCCCTACTTTCAAAGTGCCATTGTGAGAGATGCTTCCCTCGTCATCAGTCACGAGGCGGCATAGCCTCAGTCGCTGCCCCTCTCACATTACAGCAGGCCAGATAGAATGTGGTGTGGCTGGCTCCACATGCCACTAAGTGACTGAGCCACAGCAAACGGTCAGGCCAGGCCAGGCCAGGCCAGGCCAGACCAGGCCAGGCCAGGCCAGGCCAAGGACATGGCACAGATCCGTCCCCCTGTCTGTACGTGTGAGAGTGGGCTTGCAAGCTCAATACGCTCTGCGTTACCGCTACAGTGTCGAGTCACGTTATGAGCAGACTTTTCTTCTCCACTGCCGTGACATGAGGAGTGTCGTGCTCGTGTGGCCATGATCTGTCACCTCTAGGCACTGCAACCCCAGCATGCCAAACAGAACCCCACTGGAAGTGCAATCCCACCAAGGGAGTCACTCATACAATGCACAATGCAGAACCACAAGACAAATAACCTAAAAAAGCAATAGAAATGCACTAGTTACTAGCTACAGAAACTTTTCTTCAGGGGTTCTGCCAACCAGCCCGACCTAAAAACAAATGTTGCATAAAGTGCCAATATGTGAATTGTATCATTATTTCTATGTTATGTTACATTCTATATTAATGGATTGTAAAAGACCAGCAACAGCATGACTAAGCAAGTATATATTGTGAAGCTTCCAAGGGGGGAGGGCTTGTTCTGTATTCATCCATGTTTAAATTGGAAGCGTAAGGTCAACAAACTTATGCAACAAGACTCTGTACCTCAAAATAGGACATGCATGTGCCCAAATACATGCATGCAATCCTGCCACAAGACATACACACAGCTAAGGCAGTTTGTAATACTTGTTTTCTATAGAAGATTAATGGGGAATGTTTTTTAACTATAATACATATAATTAATAGATT
This sequence comes from Amblyopsis rosae, assembly GCA_025399935.1. NCBI lineage: Eukaryota > Metazoa > Chordata > Actinopteri > Percopsiformes > Amblyopsidae > Amblyopsis > Amblyopsis rosae. The sequence goes on from JAODTR010000024.1 coordinate 4,191,313, forward strand.
AGAAAGTCACACTGATCGTAGCCTCCAGTAGATCGTGACCAGGCCTCAGCAAATCAATTTCATGCATGTTCCAAGATGCAATAGTGGCACCACTAGATTTCTGTGGCTTTCTTTAGTCACATTATAAGCCACCACAACCTGCACTGGCATGTTCTAAACTAAAGGCTTTAGAAACAAGTGAGATGGAAAGTATGCTTCATATAATCTGTTTTTTGCTTTAAAATACACTAGTTGTTATTGTTATGTCACAAATCAGTATGTCATGTAACTATTGCTTATACAATATGCACACTTTACATTATTTCTTTATATTTTTTTAATTGACTAATACAAATGTAAATCAAAACAAAATATGTTGCTATAGTTACAGACTAGGTTGAGGGGCTATTTTGTATTTTTATTATTTTATTATTCGGTATAGTGTAAGTGCATATAATGCCAAACATAAGATAGTAATTATATTATAGTTTAGTAATGGACTGCATGTGTTGTTAATTATTGAAGCCAAGCTAAATGAATAGGACTTAGCTGATCCTGAATCACGGTTGTTTCTTGTGCTACTGTATGCATTAAAGTGAATGTTTACAGTAACTCAAGTTTGGCCTTCAAAATAATTGGTTAGGTATTCAAACTCAAGTCAAGAATAAGCATAAATCTGAAACAAAGCTTCACAGGTCACTTTAAAGTAAGTCTAGGCTGTTTTCTTCTTTGATTAAATCAAGCATTAAAATTGCCAGTTCATTTACAGTATCATGTAAAGTGAGGTAAATGAGCATAGCCTAATAGTGTCACCTTTACTCAATTCAATAGAGTCAACAGACTATTTGGAAAACATGTTTTACTTGTTGATTTTAAGTAGGCTATATGTAGGCTATTAATGAGCCTATATAGTAAATATATTTGTTCAAATGTGATGCAATTTTTAATATATTAACCTGGTGGTACTGCAGTTATTATGAAACACAAGCCACTGTCAATTCTAAGAAAAAGATGTGTCAACCTGCCCTGACTTTATAAATATTTTTCCATGTAGCCTATTCATCACTGCATTAGTGCTATGCTATGCCAACTACAGAATCTTATACTTTCCTAAACAAAATAATAGCGGCCTACAAGACTTAGCCTGACCAACCCGTTGACCCTCAAGTCACCATTTAGACTAATCAGTCCTTTTGGCTAACTTTAAATTAACCTAATGAAAGGCATGTCTCAGAAATATAGTTGCAACCGAATTCCTTAAGGGGGCTTCCAGATGTTTGTGAGTGGGCTTGCAAACATCTGGTATTTTGCTGGCCAAAATGTACTTTGCTGGCAAAGATTAACTGCTCTCACGCCAGGACGATCATTTACTATTGGTCTCATCTCCATTTTAACAGGGTCTATGTCAAGTGAACTGCCTGACTCACAGCTGTTACAAAAATATCTTGGACCATACTGGACACTACATTTTAGCAATTATAAGCAAGATTAATAATGTGGCTTACCAGTTTGCCTTCTTTGTTTTCCTTTTTATAATATCCATGATTATTTTCCACAGGCGTCATGCAACTCCCAGAGCGCGATTCAAGTAGACCGGGAGAGAGAGAGCAGAAAGGGGGACTTGGGCTAGGTGGCAATCCCGAATCCGGACTATCGAGCAGTCCTTCTCGGTTCTTTCCTTTCAGACTATCATCCATAGCTTGCAAATGTAGATGCCCCACCATTTCTGGGAGAGCTCAATTCAAAAAACAGACGCAGTGATACAATTCACAACGCTCTTCAAAGCAACGAGCCCAAATCCCTTCAAGAATCCCTGAATTATCAATAACAACGCTGAGTTCTGAAAACAAACAAAGAAGATAATATAATTAGTTATTGTATAGAACAATAGGTACACACTGTTAAGACACTTTGCAAACTGAAATACACTATCAGTTTATGTATACTATCTGAAGAATAGTTATGCTAGACTACCGCAACTGTACCTGCGATAGAACTGCCACTGTAGGCTCAATCTACTAGCGCGAAACTGTCATAAATAAAAAATGTCGAAAGTGATATTTTTATGAAAATAACTACTCATGAACTAAACGCATTAACACGGATTAGCAAAACTTTATAAAACAATAATTGTAGGCTAACGCAGCGTGTCTCATAGGTCTAGACCTGTCTTGATCTGTAGTCCGACTGCGCTCTGCGCCGAAATGATCAGCCGGGGCTTGGAGAGAAGTCCCTCTTACTGTAATAATGACCATGCCAGCTTTTTTGCACCTGGAGCATATCCAGTTCTTATGATCTGGAACATTTCCATGTACAACCGACAGAGCAAGTACTTCCTGACTGCTGCCTACGGTGTGTGATTACACAGTGCCACACACTGATGGTATCTGATTTTTAAGCATATTTCACACCTGAGGGGAGTGCTGCAGTGGGCCAAGTGATTCTGCACTAGCCAGTGGACACTACGCTGCAGCCCGCAAAACATCACAAATATGCTATGTGTTACACCACATTGCAATGTAGGCTATATGGCTATACCATTACAGTAAATAATGTAAAGGCAACGTAGATATTGCGGAGCCCTGGTATGGTAAAAAAATATATAAAAGTTATATTAGACAACAGCTGAACTTCTACTGCTTAATATACACACTGTACATCACACTGTTGTACAGTATCAGCACTCAGGGAATGCCTCTTGTCCAATCAAATGACCTGACCCAAGGGACAGAAATGTTGTATGTGTATTTTTTAACACTGGACTGCATTGTGTGTGTGTGTGTGTGTGTGTGTGTGTGAGAGACAGTTTTTAATGAGTGCGCACAGTTTGGCCTGTGTATTTGCATAGACAGATTAACAAGAAACAGC
>JAODTR010000024.1:4205019-4239734 GCA_025399935.1 Amblyopsis rosae
ATAGCATAACTTCAGGACAACATTAGCCAACGTGAACACCACACCATATAGCATAACTTCAGGACAACATTAGCCAATGTGAACACTACACCATATACCATAACTTCAGGACAACATTAGCCAACGTGAACACCACACCATATAGCATAACTTCAGGACAACATTAGCCAACGTGAACTCTACACCATATAGCATAACTTCAGGACAACATTAGCCAACGTGAACACCACACCATATAGCATAACTTCAGGACACCATTAGCCAATGTGAACACAGCAAACCCCTCCCTCCATCACAACAAAGGCTGTGAAACAATAAAAAGGGGCAAGAGGGAGAGGCAGCGGAGTCAATGAGACCATGTGCACAAGAGCGAGCAAGAGAGGGCCTGCAGCGGCAGGTTCTAGTGCCAGTTGCTATGGTGACCCCAGTTGGGCCTAGTAAAGGTATTTCCTGGATCACATATGTCTGACAGGCTCTTAATCCAAGCAGGAAAGGGGGCCAGGGGGTAGGATCGACTTTCTCCTCAGATACAAAAGCGAAGGGGAAAAGCAGAAGAGGCATTTAGCGATGGGATAGAGCTGCCCAAGCACATTTCCCCACTACACCTCTGGTCTTCCCTAGGCCTCGAACCGTTGACTTTTGCCATTAGGTCTGTGTCAACATTCCAGCCAATAGTTTATGTGCAGGCATCATAAAGTGATCCTAAAAAACACACACACGTTGCTCGATGCTTTATTGGAGCTTCTGTGACTACCTATCATAGGGACATGCAGGATAGTTTCCAGAAGAAAATAAGGTAAATACACGTTCAAACATATTTCCGAAAGAAAAGGAAACCTGCAGCTTTATGGTGGCACAGAAAACAGTTATACTAACAGTACACTGAAGGAATGCTGTCACAACGATATGAGTGCTATCCAAGGATTATCCAAGGATAATTTCGGTTGAATTAATTCCCATTCTCTGCGATTGGATTAACGTCCAGTGTTTCCAGATAACAACCCAGGTGGAATGGTCTGGTCTTGCCTGTAATGTTATTTTTTTTGGGAGGGGGGGTGATTGACATCAACTGAAATTATCGTAATTATAGGAATCATGAGCAGGGGGTTGTGCTTGGAGCAGAGAAGCATGAGGTTCAAAGTTTTCAGAGAGAGAGAGAAAAAAAAAAGCTTTGAAGCTTTGAATGTGGAGTTCAACAGTTACTAGAACGATAATGAGCATGTTGGCGCCAGTCTATGGAACCTTATGTGGCTTCAAGATAGGAAGCAATATGCCGCGTGAATGACTGCTGGGATTTCCTGCTCTCGCTCCAGTGATGGTTGAGTGCAGCAGTCAGCCGGGTGGAAGCACTAGCACTGGCGTACGGAGAAGGGCCACTATGGCCGGTCCTCTCCATTGACCTGACCACATAGTTAAGAGGTGGGTGAAGGGTAATGGTGGTGGGAGGCTTGTTAGCTAACAATAGGGAAGACTAAGGGAAAAAGAATAACACAATGCCTATTAGCAAGCCCAAAACCTTCACTGAGTAAGTCTCCCTTCTAAAAGCACTCCAGCGGAGAAGCTTTTCATTCCTAAATGAGCCATTGACAATTAGCATGGATTAACACTTGGGAGCTACAAGCATTAGCATGCACTGCAAATTCACCTTAACCCCATCCCAGTCATATTCAAATGCCCTACGCTACATTTAAGCCTGAACTAATTATTTATCAGACAGGAAGACCAGGACAAGGCTAGCCAGCCCTCCAAGACTTCATCCATTCTCAGATATTCACCAGAGCTAGATTGACTAGAGCCTGCCCAAGGGCTATGGCTGCTTCAGATGATAAAAAGCATGCACCGAAGGGTCAGTGCATTGTTTTACTTTGACTGACAGCAGATGGCAAGGGCAAAGAATCCCACTGGACCCCCATATTGCAGTGTACTGGCATTTTGGTTTGATCTGTCTGACATTTAACAAGCAGGATGAACCACAAGCATACTAAAGAAACAGCGAGACACATTAAAACACAATAGCACAAGCATGTTTCCCCGAATAACCATGAAAGTAATTGAAGTGGCCGCAGAGACTGGTGAACATTAAAATGATAGGCCTGGCGGGGCCAAGCAAAATTATACCAAGTCGAGTGAGGAACTATTCTGTTGTTCTGTCAACAAAAGACAACCAAAATGGAGACGCAAACAAAGGGTATAAAACACAACAATTTCCATATACCCATTTTGTCTCCCAGCTAGCGACAAAAGGAATGCAACCAAATGCTTTTGCTCTGATTGTTTGTCGACAGCTGAAACCATCCGTCACCCAGCAGGGGAACCGGGGGTTGGGCGTGGGTAGTAATACATTCCCAGGCTGAACCAGTGGGAGAGCAGGGTTGCATAGATAGTACCTGGCCATTTGGTGATTGGGAACTGGGTGGAGAGTAAACGCATTAAGCTCCCCCACCCCCAGACGCAATATTTCGCCTGAGCCCGCCTGGGAAGAGAAAACATTCTCTTTTGCAACCTTATCTGAGAGGATAAGGGAGTGCTCAATGTAGCATCTCCTTTCCTTTAAAAAACAAAAGATAATTTATAGTTTCCCTGGCAGTTAGCTCCTGTCTCAGTAACAACAAATACCTTTTCATTACAAAGGACAGCTTGCTAGGTAGTAGAACTGCCCTCAGGCTACAGATGGGAGTCATTTACTTCTCCCTATTCCAATGTCGGCCTAAACACGGCCATTCCAAGTATATTTTAGGGCTTACTACCCAAGAGAGACCATTTTGCATAATTGCTCTAATTATAATGCTTGGTTTTATCATGTTCTTTTGCTGAACTCCACTTCCGACTGCAGAGTGTAAACAACTAAACCTATCTACCCACAAGCAGAGGCAGCTATTACACCGCTGGACGGTTTCCAAGGGACACATTTTTAAGGATTCAATTTCATTGTCTCTGTCCCCTTTTGAGAAAGGGACTTGTGCAACCATCGAACTACATCAAATATATTACTTCTATGCCATATTGAGGATACAGTTCAGTTTTACAATCCATCTAGGAACACACTGTTAACTTTTAGGAGGGTTGGAAAGAATATGTTCCTATTCAGCTAATGATTTAGTTGTTTTTGGTTGATTAAACCAGGTTTGATAGCAAAACAATAGTGATTTCTAACTAATAACTACATTTGTGCTTTATCCCAGGTAGTAAAAAGAACAGCATCAACTTCAGATGTTGGGGGGCAGGGTACTACAGACACTACACAGGAGCAGCAACACTTACACATAGCGGTTATTATAAATGGCTGCCTCTCACGATGACCTACCTTCCTATCAAGCCATATCATCATTTCACATTTGATACAGAGCATTGGCAGGTGTGCAGGACGTCCACAATGCACACCATATGCACACACAGAGAAAAGGTTAGAAAGTCATCTTACCTTCCTCAGTACTAGCTGGCCAGGCCCGGGCTGGCAACATCTGGGCAAGCACAGCCACAAACAGAAGTAGCCCCAGCAGCATCCTGTTGAGGGAGCTAAAATGGTTGGCTTCCTTGCGAGTGGAAATCCATTCAGACTTTTGGGGCATCAACACTTGGTCATTGACAGTATTAACCTGAAGGTAACAGACAATTGAATGACATTAGCATGCTTTGGTGGCCTCCAAATGCATTATCATTAACACTGTAGTATGTACGAGAAGAAGAAAATCTACCTAAACATTTGTTTAGTGGACAGAATGGTCAATACAAACTCACCAACAACTGAACTATGTACAGTTTTTCCCAATATAAATTTAAAGCTCAAAGGGAAAACATGTTTTTTCTTTGGTGTAGTTAAAAACCACCACACATATTTAATTATAAACATATGTATAATTTTGTAAAGGACCAGATGTACCCGGTCTACACTGTGATAACAAAAGGCAAAATAGCACGTTTGCTAAAATAACAATCCACAAGTACTTCTGAAGCTTCCCTCTCACCCAAAAACACACCAAATATAATATTTTATATTTATATTATACATATTGACAGACTAGCAGAAAAAAACATTATTCAGCTGAATCATTATTTTATTGTTCCTGCTCAGAAGTTGATGCGTGACATTATAGTAAATGGCACAGTGTGGTGAGTGAACCCGGGCACTGTAACGGTTCATAATGTAGCAGGTGACCTTTGGATACACATCTGCTTGTATCATCATCTCCCCAGCCTCTAATCGTATAGATTAACACTTGCTCCAACTCCAATCCACCCTGAGAAATGTGTTAAGGAACAGAAAACTAAGGCCCGTTATGTGACACCCCTGTAGTGAGACCGCCATACCATCATTTTTCCATGCTCACAGATCTATCACCTAAAGTTGTGTTTGGTCCAACCATGTGACCCCAAGATGAAATAAATGTATGCAAAGTCCCGCATGAGACAACTATGCAAATGTCACTATACTACCTACAAATCAATACAAATTCTTCTGTAAACATAGGTACGTCCACGTTGAGCTCAAAGAACACAAACATGGTTTACGCCATCGCATATTGCTTTTTTGTTTTATAGATGCAATTCCTTGCATGTCCAACTTTGAAACACTCATTGTGTTCTCAACAAAACTAATTCAATCTCACTTTCCAAGAAATGCTTAGTGGTCCGGCAGCTGACTAGGGTCTGGAGATGGAAAGGAGCCTGGTCATGGCAGCTCTGTGAGCTGTGAGTCAGTCTTTGGGAAGATTCCAATTATCTACTTCTGCTGCCAGACAAAAAGAAGTACAACACGCATGCAGTCACGTGACCACTAAGACGACAGTGTGTAGGTGAAACACAGTCTGATTTGTCATGGCCCGCAAGGAAAGTTACATATAGACCAACAGCTTACTCACATCCAGGGTACACTCATTTCTTAGAGGTTTGGGAAACCATCAGTATATAGTAACAATCTTACTAAATAAGTGCCACATAAGATTGAGAGTAAACACATTTGCAAAAATAAGATGACAAAATATATTTCCTAATGCAGTCAATTATGGAAGTTCAAAGTGTAGGTGAAACAAATTCCAAATCACAGCTTCTCTGCACTCTCTTTGAGATCACGAGAAAGAAAAAACAACGTTGAGTTTGTCAATTCCATGACAATAGGTAAATGGTAATTTGTCATGGGAATCTTAATAAAGTAGCTTGCACATATTGTACCATTGACAAATAAATACACATGGATAGTGCCAAATAAAATAGTGACGTAAAAAAGCACTATTTGCTATGTTTAACCAATCTAGTATAAAAGCCAACTTTCAGTATTTAACCAATCTAGTTTAAAATCCCACTATGAGAACTTTTAAAACTTTTACATTTCTTTAAACACATATTTTGCTTCATAAAAATGAATGTAGTAGAATGACTACAATGACATTGAATTACTTGTTTTCCACATAGGGTTTACAGCAGGGGTTGGTTAGCAAGGGGGAAGGGCTACACACACATCACACCTGATGGGATCCCACTGCTATGGTCTACTGTGTTGGTATGTGCAGCTCAATGGTGGCAGTTGGCACAGTACAAGGAGCAATAGGCTAGTTAGTTGTTCAAGGTGAGCAAGATGCTTGTCTTTAATATTACTGGCAGTAGTACATTCACACTTGGAGAAACCAAATTAAGATATTATTTATAAATAATAATAATAATAATAATAATAAATATATACCACACACAGATTAATAAAAAATTTTTGCTTCTAACATTACACAGACAAAAGGCCACAGAACAGAGCCAATGTATAGTCTACAACCATAGGCTCTCCGCTGCTATCCACGCATCAAATTCCTTAGCTCTCAGATTCGGAGCCAAACCCTGACCCAGGTCATCTCTATTCTCTGGGACAGAGCACTCCACTAGCATGAAGGTTTTTTTGACAAGGCTGTAGTTCCATGGGTGTTACTGCATCTCAACATACATTTGGGCTATAATTTTCAATGCAAAAACGTGTTTCTCAAAGTGGCACCAAACATAAAACTCCACCATGTATTAGTTTGTGTAATACTGTATAGTGGTCTAAATCTCATTTGTCTCAAATGTTAGTGATGGTCATAACAGCCATAACAGGTGACACAAAGTACGCTATTTGGATGACACCTTTATCCAAAGTGTCAATACTACAGATGCTTAAATCACTTGAGCCCTCTGGCAAAAAACATTAAAAAGCATGCAGGCTATGCTAGTTATTTTTAAACCCATGAAAAAACGTTTATAAGTTTATAGGTTCTCCAAGAGCCACGTTATTCCTGCCCAGTAACTTCACACCACACACAAATATCAAATTAGGACAAATATGTTATAGCAGCCTATTGATCAAACGGTTTTAAAACCCACCAGTAACATTTGTCTACCTGTGTCAAAGCCTAGACATTAGATCTTCATATAATGAAAATTATCTGTTCTCTATACCAATTTAGAAAACGTGTATTGCAATGCCTATGTGTAGTAAAAACAAGTTAAACTTGATGACAGCATTTTGGGTAGTGCAAGATCATTTGAACAGCATTTTGTGTAGTGCAAGAGCTTTCAAATAAACTTTCAGATATGACTATAATATTGTACACATGTATGCTCTATTGACTATGGATGCCAGTAAACATCAACATAGTAGCAGTTATAGACTACATGAACACAACTTCATGTTGCAACCTTAAAAGCCCAAGCAGTTAATGTGCATTTCCTTGCAACATAATGGTAACGCTGTATATACCCTGTAAAAATCAGTTAGCAGACCTTGGCCTCTTTTGGTTTTTGATAATAACAAATAAACTGGCCTGCCTGGTCTCACTAGCAGCTGTTTCAATAAGGAGTTTCTGTTTAACATTAACATCTTATTTGAAAGATTGATTGTACACCATAAGCAATACCATAAATGTGTGGATGTGTCCTTTTTTCAACACATATAGCCTAGGCCTAGTGTATGCATGTTTACGTGAATTTCGACTACACTTTTCCCTTCTCTTTTAAAAAACACATAAGCCCAATGTATTGACTTAAATTACGTATTTCAGTTAAACAGCGGCACAATCTGCATCTCGATTTACAAAATAAATAAAGAAAAAACATCTTAATTCAACACGGAAAAACAATCTTACCTTAGTACGGGGGCTCCACGACAACCAGATAGCATATGGGGAAAACTTTTGTTATTGGATGTTGTAAACTTTCCACAAAAAATGTAAATGAATAAATCCTGGTTAAGTTTGTGGTCCCTATAGTTGTCGTTGTTTGTTTAGTCCATAGGTGCGCAAGTTAACCCCATGTTTTCGCCAACTCAAGTTATAAGAACAACGCATGCATCAAAAGAATGTGCGTCGATCCCCCCACTCCGTAAAGCATAAATATTCAACAAAGCGAACGAGTATTAGAAAAGAAAATACTTTAATAACTTGCGCTTTCAAAATAAAGCTGTTTTGTCGATTGTTTTCAGTTCGGGGAGGGTACCTATCTTACAAAACAGCAAAAATCCAAAGCATGTATAATACTCTCGAATCAGACGAGGGCAGATGCAGTAGTTCGGTTGTCGATCGCAAATCGTTTCGCTCACGATGAAAAAGTCCATTCACCGGCCCCAGCTATGTCATAAAGTTAACCAAGAAACTCCTACTTCAAAGAATCGAACGTAATATAATACTTTATTCAAACGAGGATGAACAAATCAATAACATTTCGATAATTCCAGGCAAATGTAGCGAGACAACAAGATTCGACTCCAGACTCGTGAATGCCTCCCCCTGCAATCTCAGAATATGCGCATCCTTGGTGAAACCTGGCTCCTGCGGCCATCAGTAACACCTCTGTCTACTAGAACGCGGCCCTCAAAGTCTGTGGGCCTACCCAAAATGTGACCGCGCTCTTTGCATTGTGGGATTGTAGTTCAACAAAGCACACGAATAGGGCAGTTTATTTAATTTCTGGTTGCTGACGTTATTTGAGTCACCATCTAATTATCCATAAACGATTTACAAAGCATAGAGTTGGTGAATCATTATTTATTTTCTTGTGTTTTGATCATTATTCCGGTAGTAATTACCTGCAAGTTACATGGTAGCCTAATGGTTGGCATAGTGTAAAGGTTAACGCTCAGGACCTCGTTGAATGGATCTAGATTCAGATCATGTAGCCTACAAACACGTTGCATTAAATTCCCTTAATGATGAAAGCAGGTGATATATACAAATCAGATATATTATATCAGTCCTATTTTTACCTCTGCTGTGTTTGAGATGCAAACAATAACTGATTATATTAATCATTTAACATTAGCACTTTTATTAGCAAAGTGCAATATTAAGTGCAATATTAAATTGGACACAACAGGTTTGTTTTAAAAACAGCTGCAACTAACTTCAAAGCCACAACAAGGCACACTTAATCAATTTGTTCTTTTCTGTCCTGTTCACTGGAGCTATAAAATGGCTTTATTGTGGTAACACATATAGATCATATGTATTGGCAGCATTTCAAAGAACTCTTCAGAATATGAAATGCAACTGCCACCTCTGCTTAAACATTAAAGCTCCTTCTGCTTGATCAAACACATTCATAAGCAGCTCATATGGTCTTTGATTTCATGTTACCATGATTGCTTACTGACAAAGGCCAATGAATTCCAATTTAATATTTAGATTTATAGATGTATGTTTTAATTTGCCATACATTATATAATATAAATGTAAGATAAAAATAATAAAAATAATAAATAAAATATAAAATAAATTATATAAAATGAATAACAGTGTAGCCTGTTTCATGTCCACTTTACATTACATAAGTAACCATGGTATATTCTGATAACGTGCTATTAATTGAACATACGGTATTAACATAATCTTATGTTATATTTCTTATAGCATCAAGTTTCTGCAGTCTCTGCCAAATACACTCAACCCAGTATTATTTCCTATCAACAAACAAAAGAGAATCTTGGCATGTTATTACAGGATGTTTCAAAACGAATGATTTTGCCACACCCAGGGTAGATTGTCATGCTATACTGTCTAGCCAGTCTCAGAGTACAGCTTCTAAAATTGTAAAGGTATTATCCTGACCAGAATCATGAGGTTTAAATGCATATTTAAAGCAATTGGTTAATGATACTTTGTATGTTTTTGTATCCCTTTGGAATATCCTTAAAAACCTTAATAGTTTTACCCTTTTTTAAATATACTGGCACTTAAAGCAGACTGCATCTGAATGTGAAGACCACATACATGCCAGAGAAAAACCAAGCAATGTTTACTAGGGAACTAATAGTGAGAGTTATATGTACATGTGCTCAAATCAACCACATCTTACCCTTTTATGGCACTAAACCAATTGGCTCAGCTCACAGATGACCTTTGATGACAAATCAGTTTCAAAGCTTCCATTTTATAGACTTCTGGTGTCTTCAGTTATTTTGGTCTAATTGAGGTATTGAATCGTTTATGATGACAATTAATGAAGTGTTACAGTACAGATGCAAAAAAGGTGTGGCAAAATATAAAACCTTGATGGATACTTCTTTATTCATTATGGTACATTACTACACTGTATGTACTATATCTTGTCGAAGTGTGTCAGTAGCCTATTGGCAAACACTGAAGAATGGCTATTTTTCCTGTTATTTTGATGCTATATCAATTCCCGAGTATTAGGTCATATTTACTGTTGTGTGAATCACACATGTATACATACAAAGGACATGCTATTCATTTTAAAGAGAGAACAAATATATCTCAGAGGCTTTCATCAGATATAATTGTCTTGTGAGTATTTAACAAAATATTGCATTGCCTCTTAGTCATTAACATTTCACGGGGATGTTATCAAATACAATTTCAAAGAAATAATGCTATAGGATGTTTGAGCATGTTATTAATTATTAAACAGATTCATACATTGCTAAAAATGCTAAGGAATTATGCATAATGGTGGAAATATTTAAGGCACTATAGGACACCTGCAGTTAATTAGATGATTTGTTTACAATGGATGAATGAGATATGGCCAGGCATAGTGTGCCCTCTAAAGTCAGTTGAAACTTCACTGAGACTCAGTAGACCAGAGCTTAACCTAGACACACACAGTCTGTTTCAAGATGAGGTGTGGCATTTCTGTTCCCTCCTCTCTTCCTTTCAATTTAAGAAAATGTACCGGACACCAATAAACCCTTATGCAAAAGTAAACTGAAGGGAAGCAGAGCCACACATCAACGTGGGAACAAACGGCAAGTCATGCAATGCCCAGATTGAACAATATCTGCCTATGGGATGCTTTGCATGGAGATTTCCCTAGCAGCTTCTTCACAACATAAAGTTGTGTTTCTTTGTCCGTCCTTCCCTTGTTTGCATTCCACTGTTACCGAGCGAGTACAAATATCCTTCATTATGCACAAAACCCTCAGACAGCTCTTCCACTACATTGAGTGAACCCAGCCCTCATCCATCCATCAGCAGGGCCCCGATCCCACACAGGGCCCCCCCAGCTCCCATCAATTCCCCCACCGGTTTTTGACACGATGCTGTTGTGGCTTTCCGGGCCTTTATGCTGGCTGTTGTCTGAGGCAGATTGAAGACCCTTTGTGCGCGTCAGCCCCTTGTCCTGTGTGGCTGGGACAAACCTGCTGCCGGGCTCTGACTGAGTGGAGACACAGGAATGCGCATATGAATGGACAGAGGGACGCTACGCCTCTGCGGGTCCGAGTTCATCAGCCTAATCATCTTGTTCAATTACACGTGCAGCATGGTGTTGCTTTACACTTGTCATTTACACTCAATGAGAGCGTTGTTCCTCTGCTCATGGGCTTTGTGTGTGTTGTAACGGTACAATGTTTTGAAATGGTGCTTTGTGACTGTGGGATCTGAGACGGGGTGACAACGCCATTGTTTTAGCTGTGAATGATTTCAATTGATGCAGGAATCTTCTGCCTGGTGCTACTTGATAGTTTCCATACAAAAAAGGAAAACCCCACAAAGCTAAATATTTGTTATGTTTAAACACAATTTGGGGGCATGGAATACCAACTCCTGCAGGCTTTTTTAAACCATATTAATTCATACTGGCCATGGGTGTACGTTTAACTTAACTATACTGTATTTTATTATCATGAGCTGACTTGAATATCATGTTTTATAAATAATTGTGTACATACAGTATATTGTTCAGTAAAGGCACTGGTATCTGAAGCATCTCTTTTGCTGCATGAATTAAAATTCAATTGGAATAGTTTGTAACAGGAACTTTTAAGGAGAACGATGTGGTATAATGAAAAGTACATTCTAAAATATATATGTAAAAAAAAACAAACATCTAAATTCAATTGGATCAATTAAGTAATTGTATTCTACTAATAGTAGATACAGTAGTTAGCTGAGAGTCAAGCATCCAAGCCACAAGGCCAACTGTTATCTGAAGTTGTGGCAGTATCCTCTCAGTTGTATTTGCGCCAGCTGTTTTTCTTTTAGTCAGTGATTGGTTGTCTTGACACAATGCCGCTTTGTCTAGTCACAGATTTTGTTTCTTTTTGTCTGTTCCATTGTTTGTGACTGGTCAGTATCATGCTCAAACACTCTCGCTAATCAGGAGTTGCCTAGTCTAAGGGAAGATAATCCAATATTATTTTAGAGGCTACTTCAAGCCATGTCTATTGTACATTAAGCCCCGATCTCATCTTAAAACTTGTCTGAGACTGTGAAACAAATACAAATGTGCATTTTAAAAGGTGCCACATACACATGAGAGGGTTCCAATAACTATTATAGACCTCTGGATGTTATTGCCCTACTGTCTTGTCTAACAAATCCATTAATCGTCATTTGACTGATATAGTAGAGGTTATGCATTGTTTGTTTAGACATGCTTTTGAGAAGATTGCATCTCCATAATCAATACAAGATATGCATCCACTGATCCCCTGAAAATATAACTTCACCGTCTATGAAAATAAACCTCACCATGCACTCCTCATGAGACAAGAGGCACAGCCATTGACACTATGCAGTGTGTTTTTTTAAACCAAACAAAAACATTGTATAACAATAAGAGATTACATATTTACAAATGTACATGACATAATGGGAAAGTTATGCACATTATTCTAGTCTTTAATACTCATAGTTTTACTCTGATGCTCATTGTTAAGATAGAAGTTATTGATTCCAGCCATGTACTGCATACACTGCCTCTAAACAATTGCATTAACATGAGTTATTATTAAATTATGAATTCTTATTTAGTTATTACTTAGTTATTAAATACAAATTATTATACAATAAGTATTTTTTCCATAATCAAATAGTAAGCAACAAAGAATAAGATCTATAGTATATGTCTTCATAATAAATTCTGTCAAGCTTTGAAGAAAATGTAAGGTCCTATTTGTTCATGCCTAATGACAAGATATACGTGACAATTCCCTTAAAAGAGATGAGCTGCAGCCCCTAGATCCACAGCTCTCACTGATCTGGAGGGTGTGCCTGTCAGATCTCTATTCTCTGACATCACTTCAATCATCTGACAACATCCTGCTTTGAAGTGGGAATAGACATCAATTTGATTATTTGGTACTATATCTCCAAGGAGCAGCCACATGTATTTGATTACAACAAGGCCAACCCCATACAAGCAAAAACACCAGCCTATACCTGCCATTGCAGAGGAGATACAATGGAGTGGTTAATGCCAGTGTCAGGAATCATCCAGCCTTTAATATGTTCCCATCTGCCAGCCATGCACCAGTCTACTTCTGGCTCTGTGTATGTCTTGTACTGTATGTCAGCACCACAAGAGCCCATCCACGTGAGTCTATGCAAAATCCTTTCAGATGCTTTTTCTTAAAAACGAGAAAAACATGCTAATGAAACGAAGAGCAGAACTCCATTTGAGAAGTATTTTCAAGCTGAATGACAAGGAATATTCATTATTCATATGACTAAATATTGACATCCACACTAAAACCCCAGTTCTAAAAAGGGTTTGAGCAAAAACTTTGAAATTCCCCATACCAGAACGGCACACAGACCACCTTCTATTTTCGAGGAAATAAACATCCAGTCCTGGTTTAACATGGGCTCATTATGGTGGAAGCGGGTTCCAAGGCCAGGAAGTTTCATTGCTTTCCAAATAAATCTCACTAAACAGAGCTGTAATCCGAATTCCACATCTTGCGGGGTCTCACCTAAACCCTCCTATTACTTTATCTTAATAAACATAGGCATGAGAATCACATGTCATCTTAAGGAAAAATATAGCATGGCATGGATGCTCCTAAAATATCACTGTGTATATTTGTGTTGGCTTTGCAATGGGTACATTTGAATAAGGAGAACCATAAATTAAAGAATGTTTATTTTTTATTTATTTAAACAGTTACGCAATATTTTCCACATACAGGGCAAGCAATCATCAAATTCAAACCAGCTCTGGAAAACATAAAAAAAAAAAAAGAATGTAGCCTTTAACATCAATCTTACCCAGTGACACAGGGCTTATTTCACACAGGGTAAGTCTAACAAATCAACATTGATTATCTCATATAGAACCTGGCAATGGCACAATCAATGGCTGGCGAGAACGTCTTTAATAGTCTGTGTGTCAAGAAAATGCTAGCCAATTTAAATGAGAAATGAAAACGCTTTGTTCTTCATACCGTTTGGAAAACAAACAGCAGCATATTCTTACCAATCTCCTCAGACTGACCAATGAAAAAACATCAATGTTGACATTGAGTGCTTAAGTCTGGCGAGGTACAGCTCTTTAGCTACACTGAAGGAGTTGCTTGTCAGCGTTAACCTGGTTCTGTATGACATCCACCCACCCCCCACCTCTCCACCCTACTCCTTGTGCAGTGTGGCATCAGCTGCAATGAGCTCCAGATGTGGCCTCGCACCCCTCCAGTCACGGCAATGGATGTGGTTGGAAGGATGCAATGGAAACACCACCCACCAATGGACCCAATGAAAGTTCCTCAGACTGCAGTGCATGGTTACAGTCAAAGGACATACCGTAGAGATGTGAGCCAGTGTTTGATATATCGTAATATAGGTAGGATTGATTGAGAGCTGTAGGTGTTCATTCAGTTTGCTGTAAATCATTAACTGCAGTTATGTAAACTATTGGATTAAACATTTCAACTTAATGTATCTGTTACATTCACTTGCTTTTGTCTTTCTGGTTTGAAATATATACACTGAAATGTTTTTAATAGACAATATAAACAATTTACATTAAAAAAAATAATAATAAAAAAAAAAAATTCTAACATATAGTGATTTTCCTGGTTAATAGATAATGTTTGGTCATTTATCAACCTAAATGATTGACTACCAATTATCTTAACATTCACTCATTCCAGTTTGAAAAGTGTGACTACTTGTGCCAAAAAAGGCTCAGAGTCCAAAAAGAGACGGCTCTTTTGTCTTTAGCCATTGATTAAAGTTACACCTAGATGAGACAGTTTGAACGAGTTTTAGAAACTCAGTTGCTTATGCAGACTACTTAGATTAAGCAGTACGTACCAAGAGTACAACAGCTCACAGATCAGCTGCTGTCATACAGCTGACTCTTCAACCTCTTTTAAACAGCCCTCATTACAGTGTGCCACTTTGATTAAAGAAATAAAAGCATATTGTCTAGGTCTCAACAAACCCTGTGAGAAGTGCATACTGTTTTCAGCACCCATAGAAATATCTGTACAATGGGCCCCCCTGTTGGATGGAGAGGGAACAGTTTGGCTTGTTAGTTTCTGATAACTGCGCTTAGCTGTACCTTTCTGACTGTTTCAATACTTCCTACAACATTCAAATTCAGCTGATAGGTAGGCAGGCAGGCCGGCATACATACATACATACATACATACATACATACATACATACAAACAAAACTAATCAAAAGTAGACTGAATAGTTGAGTTTAGTAGCAAAAAAAATTCAAATTTTAAAGTAGAAAATTACAAACGATCCACTGGATGAAATAGAAACATTTAAATAACATCTAGACATTTCACATTTAGATGTGGAACAAGTAAACTGCAGATTAATACAACTTTGATTTGCTAGATGGTAGGTTCAGCACCTACCCTGGGTTCATCCGAGGTGAATGTGTGCAGGTCTTAATATTGGGATAGAGAAGCTACTCTGTCAGTAGCAGAAAATGACAGTATTTGCTTTAACTAGAAAATCCAGTTAACCAGTTGTGTCTTCTTAAATTAGAACTCAAAACACCATAGAGGCCATGGGTGGGGTCACTGTGGAGGCTTAAGGAGCTCTTTCAAATGACCATCTGAAGTTAACTGGTATGGTAACTGAAGTCTCCGGTTCACTTTGTCCCGTAAGGAGGGGCAGTTTTGAATAAGCAGCTCACACACCTCTTTATGACACTGCTCTGCAGCCTGTAGGTTCCACAAAGCAAAACATAAGTATAATATATTCATATTCTCTATGAATTAACTTCTGTCTGCACAATATGGCTGGTGCTGGAGCTGTTGAACCTACTTTATGCAAAGGGGATGCTCCATCATCATCACAGAGCAATGGGTCTGCCCTATAGGTCAGCAAGAGCCGAACTACATCCACATGGCCACAGTAAGCTGCTCGATGAAGCGGAGTCGCACCGCCCGTGGTCTGGGTAGAAGCACAACCGCCATTCTGAAGAAGAAACTGGCATACATCAAGATGACCACTGCGACTGGCATAGTGCTAAAAGAAAAAAACAGGAATTTAGAGCAGGTATATAACTGAAACAGATTAACATTTCAGCAACCTCACCAGAGCAGTGTATTTTGATGAGTCTCTGAGGTTTGGGTCTGTGCCCTTCTGAACCAAGGATGAAATCTTCTCTAAATTGCCATCCATTGCAGCAGACCAGATACCTGCATGAAATACTTATTTGAATAGTATACTGTTGAACCATACAACTATATTTTAGAACCAACTAAGCAGTGTATTCTATGCATGCCATTTGCCACTAGAAGAAGGCTCGCTGCCTGTAATGGCATTCTGTCTACATAATTATCAATGTAGTAGTTTTCTCACACATTAACTCAAGAACATTGCTGTATAGACTACCTCTTTCAAAGTCCATTTCATCCAAAGACTGGCAAACACTTGGCGAGGACACATTATGGGAACAGCAAGAACAATGTTCCTGATCAGACGCCATCACAGTAATGAGTAATTAGAAAATGATGTTGTAAAAGTGTTTATAGTGCAAAATGTTGACACCAGTACGGTACACACAAACAGGGATATTCTTCTACATTCTTTATTGTAGTCAGTAGCTGGCACACTATCGCCATCATCTGTTCTGGAGGCAAAATACATTTGATTTTACAATATGCATATTCGTCTTTGTTGATTTTACATGTTTTTGCTTTCAGTGTATTCAATACGACATTATGTTGTGTATAGCCTCCACGCAAAACCACTTAACACATTTGAAAGTGAAAGTAAATGTTCACTAACTAAAACCATAGACTATTTATATAAAGACACGTCTGATAGACAATTACGATGGTTTCTAAGATAAAACTTAGATCTCGTTGAAAAACATTGTGGTGTGCGCCCCTCCGTACACTACGGTAACAAAAAACGAACACACCATCAGAACAACTCTAGTAGTGTCTCGTGTATGTCTGCTTCTGCTGCTAGCTAGCCAGCTTGAGATAGCAAGCAAGGGTTAGCTAGCAAGTGTTACGTTTCTATCAGTCATTGTACCACACACCCAACGCGTCTGAAGAATGAGAAGAGTCACATTATTTGTTAACGGCACATCTAAAAATGGCAAGGTGCGTAACTATCTCGCTTGTCAGATAAATATACTGCTATGACGCACAATGACAGGCCTGGTGACTCGTATATATTTCGATTTTCATGTGGTGTTAGGGCCTTACAACATTTGTAGTTGTTTAAAGTTTCAAGTTGGTAAAGTCATCTGTACGACGTTTCACAAGTTAGCCCATAGTAAACAATGACTGACAGACTATAACGTTAGTTGATTGTATCTCCAGTAAATGTCATTGATCCCATACAGTACATGACTGGAGGGCTTTCATTAGCTGGTCAAAACAGCATTTTTTAAATCAATTTTCTCCCAAATCTAGGTTGTAGCTGTATATGGGACCTTGTCAGATTTATTATCCGTAGCAAGCAATAAACTGGGGATCAAGGCTTCCAGTTTATACAATGGAAAAGGTGGTCTAATAGACGACATTGGCCTTATACGGTATGATTGCATTCTCTAGATGTATTTTTTCAATAAAATACCTAAGGCCAATTTACTAAATAAAATGTTTTTCATGTTTGTGTGTATAAGATATTCATATTTTGTATTTGATCGTTTGAAAACACGTCAGTTCACATATGAGTCCCTATTTTTCTTATGGGAAATCTTTTACACAGAGATGATGATGTGCTGTATGTCTCTGAGGGTGATCCATTCATTGGTGAGCAATGAGCACCATCGTGATTCTTCCTCCTGTTTCTGAACACATGTTTAAAAGTGTTTTAATTCTTGCCATATTGGTGTTTCGTTGCACATTGCAGACCCTCAGAGTGATGTCAAAGTTACATCTGAGAAGCCCAGCGGGCACACTGATTGGTTGACCCTTAATATTGGTGGTCGTCTTTTCACCACTACACGGTAACTGTGATACACATTATTATTATTACTATTATTATTGTTGTTGTTAATATTCAGTTAATGTATTTTAACATTTAATTCCTGGCCATCAACGTTTCTCTCGACACTCACAGGAGTACTTTAGTCAGCAAAGAACCAGAGAGTATGCTGGCACACATGTTTCGAGAGAAGGGTGAGTTCCCAAGTCAATAATCAACAAAGTTCCATTGCATTGGTTGTTTCTTGTGAGCTGTCTGTCACAAAGGGACTTGTGAGCCTCTTATCTTCTCCTAGATGTATGGGGAAACAAGCAGGATGAGTGTGGGGCTTACTTAATCGACCGCAGCCCAGAATACTTTGAGCCTATTCTCAACTACTTGAGACATGGTCAGCTCATTATCAACGAAGGCATCAATGTACGCGGTAAGCGTGAGAACCTGGTTGTTAAACCTATGTTGATCAAAGCAGGTCAGATTGAATGCCTTCTTAGAGGTTTTTGTCATAGTAGTATTTTCTATGTTATCTTGTAGGTGTGATGGAAGAGGCTAGGTTCTTTGGAATTGAGCAGCTTGCTGAGCAGTTGGAGGCAGCATTAAGGGTAACCTGGAGCTTGTGATGTCGTGTCATGTCTTGTGAATACATGTTAAATAGCTAACTGTAGTGTGTCTGTTTTCCCACAGAACTCACAACCACCAGAAGACCATTCTCCCATTTCCCGCAAAGAGTTTGTTCGTTTTCTTCTTGCTACACCCACCAAATCTGAGCTCCGGTGTCAGGTACAGCAAGTGCATTTCTGTTAATAAATGACCATCAATGTGAATATCTTGTTAAGCCTGCATGATGCCCCGGGGCTTTCTCTACAGGGTCTTAACTTTAGTGGTGCTGATCTCTCTCGGCTTGACCTCCGCTACATCAATTTCAAGATGGCTAACCTCAGTCGCTGCAACCTGACCCTTGCCAACCTGTGCTGTTCCAATCTGGAAAGGGCTGATCTCTCAGGGGCCAATTTAGATGTGAGTCCAAAAATGTCTCCCTATCCATTCACAGAATAATTTACATGTACTAGACACACATTCCATTTGAAAGTGAATAGTTTGTTTAGGAGAAAATATTTGCATATTTATTATGTTGCTATTGCTATTTGCATTGTATATTGTCTTAGTGATTTCTCTAGGCACATCTTTCAACTTTATATATGAAAAATGTATTACTACTTCTCTGGTAATAGAGCTGTAGTAGTTGACATATAACGGTATATTCCAGTTAAAGTACATGGAAAACATATATGTACAACAAAGCTTTTGCGTTTCTGCTGAAGGGCGCCAATCTACAAGGAGTGAAGATGCTCTGTACCAACGCTGAAGGGGCCTCTCTCATAGGATGCAATTTTGAGGATCCTTCTGGTCTAAAAGCCAACCTGGAGGGTAATTTCAGTGTACACATAATGTCTAATCTTTTAATCAATACGGCATACTGTATTAGTTGCAGTGGTGTTCACACAGTTGCCATAATTGTCTTAAACAGTGATATTTTCATTAGGTGCTAATCTCAAAGGAGTTGACATGGAGGGAAGCCAAATGACTGGAATCAACCTGCGTGTAGCAACTCTCAAAAATGCCAAGCTGAAAAACTGTAACCTGCGGGGAGCCACTTTAGCAGGGACAGATCTTGAGGTAAGATGAGGCCATCAAAAGGGATTATATAATACAAGTTAGCACTGTCTACTCCTTTGTGTTCACGTAGGTGCTATTCTTATTTAAGGCACTAACCTTGATGCTAGTTGGAGCACATGAAACAAAGATGATCTGATTAAATGGGATCATTGAGGTGGAGATATGGATTTGCAAGAACATTTCAAATCAGACACAAATTGCAGCTATAGAGTAAAATTACCAAATAACCCTACATAAAAGGTATGCGTTTGTATATGTTTATTGCCTACGCTGTTGCAATAATTTGGCAAGAGGTATGGTGGTTAATCTGTGACTGTTTGAATTAGGTTCTTAATAGTCCACACACAGGCACACTAGACAAAGTTATCTGTGAAATGCCGGATAATCACATTTTACAGCCTACATTTTCTCCATGTGAATATTGTACAGAGAAGGAAGACGAGGTTTAATTTTAAAGATGACACACTGGAACAATAATCCAGCCTCGACTTTAAAGGGAAACACATTAACTAGACTTCCAAATATGTATAGACTTTCCTGCAGGAAAACACTGGATATACAGTAGTTTTTGCTTTTAACCAATAAACACAAATT
Source organism: Amblyopsis rosae (assembly GCA_025399935.1). Taxonomy (NCBI): domain Eukaryota; kingdom Metazoa; phylum Chordata; class Actinopteri; order Percopsiformes; family Amblyopsidae; genus Amblyopsis; species Amblyopsis rosae. The sequence continues at coordinate 4,224,894 of JAODTR010000024.1, forward strand.
TCTTTAAAGGAAAAATATACAATGTAACAACCAAATGCACCCTTTAAATGAAGTTGAATGGCCTGAATAGTTGTTCTGGTCATTAGTAATAATTGCACTCCCTCATTGTGATTGGTAATGCCAATGTCCCATCTGTGCAGGAAACAGTGAAATGACCATCAATTTGCCCTTGCACAGGACACTATATGTCCATTCATCACCACCCTGCCCTTGAGAATGCTAAAACTGCATCTTATTCACTCCATGTGCCTTGGAAAGCCACATTTATAGATCAGAATAAAACATGGTTTCTGACAGCTGCTTGCTCACACTGTTTCATGCACCGTTTCAATGCAGCTTCACTGCTACATACTACTACCTGCATTTAATGCTGTTCTTGCTTTCCTCTCCCAGAACTGTGACCTGTCTGGCTGTGACTTACAAGAAGCCAACCTCAGAGGCTCCAATGTGAAGGGAGCTATCTTTGAAGAGATGCTGACACCTCTGCACATGTCTCAGAGCGTCAGATAACTTCAGTGCAGACTCACCAGATCATCTGTCCGTCTGTTCTGTAGTGAACCTCACCCACCGCCCCCACCCCCTACTGCCAGGCGTCCTGCACCTGGTCGGCATGCAGGTCGTTGTACAGTATGCACATCCCTGGCATTCCAGCTATATTATGTTAGCTTTAAATATCTTGCACTACACTTTATCCAGGGTTATCCATTTGTTTTTCTGCAGTAGAATGTTTAAACCATTCTCCTGTGTCTGCATATGTCACCAAAACAAAGTACTATTGGGTACGAGCTGATGTTTTAATGTATTGTTTTCATCATTATTGCTTGAGACGTTACCAGGAGTGAGCGATTATCATGTCGTGTGTTCTGTTAGGTTACTTGTAAATGAGCTTCGCTCAGTGCTGCCGTAGCATTTGCTGGATAAAAAGAAGCGATATATGCCAAAGCCATATACTTAGCCAAATAATCAAAATGGCTAAATGTGCTGTTTGCACCACAAACCTATGCTATGTGGCAACACACCTTCGGTATGCAATATGCCCTCTCCAACTGTGAGAGTTCCTTATTCCTACTTTTGAAAATGGCTTAAAAAGAATACTTTCCTTTCTTTTGTTTTGCGCTCTATGGAGCTACCTCTTTTTAACCCTGCGCAGATGTATCTATATACAGTACATTTGCATGCATTTATCTGTGGTTTTGCTCATTGTATGTATTTCATTATTCTGTATTCTCAAATTTGAGACAATTATCCAATTTATTGTGCATTTTGGAAGGCAATGTCAATATATCAGAGGTTCTCAATTCTTTGGGAGAAGTTTGTTTTATTGTTAATGATGTTCCATGTAATACTGCATATTATTTAATCAACTTATGCTTTGCACAAATGTATCAAAATATTGTATGTAACTTGTACCTTTTCACCAATATGCGGTTCTTATAATCTAAACCCAATCCAGTGCTTCCAGTACTTTCCAAAGAAAGATGACTGCTGCTGCATTGTGGTTGCAACAATCTCATCTCATCTCAGTTCTTACTGGATGTTGCATGTTTAGAAGAGTCAGCCTAGTCTGTTCTCACATTTCTCTAGATGCGCAGTAGCTCAAAAGTTCTTGCGATGCAATATTATTCACTCAGTGTAACGGTACCTTGCCGGTTAAGACTGGACGACGAAGGCAATCATGATGACCTTGAGTGTAAAGCTCCAGAACAGCTGTGGTTATTTATTTTTTATATTTCATATCGTAGTCAGTAGGCTAAAGTACATGAGACAGGGTGTGGGGCTGTCCTCCACGACTATAATAACTGCACTTGACCACGGAAATATATTTCCATAAATGACTGTTAAAAATAAAACTCTTATGAAGAAAAGTTTAATTTGCCGTCTCTTTGTCATGCATTGACTTTGACAGTAGGTGTTACAAAACATTGTGTTTAAATAATCTATTCCAGACATGGGGAATGTTATGTTTTGGGTCAAATCATGGAATATTAGGGAATTTTGTTTCCAAGATATTACAATTTTTTGATGCCATTCATCAAAATGTTACTGCACATGGTATTATACTTTGAGATGTCTCAACCAATCAACCAATTTTGAATCTATTTGTCTGAATGTTTACATGAGTAGTATCTAATGTACACCATAAAATCACATTCATTTTCAGTTTGCTTATTTTTTTCCATGCTAGCTGTTGCTTTTAGATAGACATTGATCTGTTTTCCCATTAATTATAGGTAATGGCAATTCATGTTTTTAATCAATGAAAATCCGGACATTTGACTTAGGGTGGGAACTCTGATGTTTAATTTAAAATACTTTTCAATACTTATTGTCAATTAAAAAAATGAAGAAAAAAGCTTTATAATCTTTTAAAAGGACTCAGCATGTGTTCTGCTTTTTGAAATCCCACTTTGAGACCCCCGTAGAGAAGTTTGTGGGTGGTGTGCTATAAAACCCGTGGAAAGTACATAACAGTCCTGTTCACTGACAAAATCAAGTAGAGAGAAACCGCCTTCCTTGTTATTGGACAGGTAAGGAATTAGGCTGGTGTGTTTAATTTCTGTCAGCAAATTGACTAACATTTTTTATGACAATGTCCTTGATGTTTGTGTAACGTCATCGTCAATATTGTTTTCAGAATGGAGAAAAAGTTGCTCTGGCTGCTGCTTTTTGGGACGTTTGTCTTGCAGAGCTACTGTCAGCATTGGTCTTATGGACTGAGCCCAGGGGGAAAACGTGAATTGAACCGCCTTCCTCACATACTGGATGATGTAAGTCATGCTTTCAACATCGAGTTTCCATTCTGATTGTAGGCCTAAATGTGAAATGTACAATGTTTACCCTCCAGGAGATGGATGAAGTTCCAAAAGTGGAAACACCCTGCAGTGTTTTGGGTTGTACTGATGCCTCACCTTATGACCGGTATTACAAAATAAGGGTGTTACTGGTAGGTGTTGTGGGTTACTGCATGTGGTAATACTATATGTGTGTGTGTGTGTGTGTGTGTGTGTGTGGTGGTCTATAGCAGGGCATTCTTTTTGTCACTAATCATTTTTTTGCTTGTTTTCAGGGTAGCATCCTCGACAAACAAAACTGAAAATACTAAAGAAGTTAATAAATATAATAAGTATAAGTATAATATAAGTATAATAAAACTTCAGTTGATTTACAGTTGTCTTGGTTCTTCTTTGTTCTCTAACTTACTATTTTATCTGCAATATGCAAGCGCTAAATTCATTTAAAAAACTGAACAGAATATTTCACTCAGTTTTTAGCATTATTTAATTTGGTGGGTGGGAAGCAACTCAATGATTTCTAATGAACATTTTAACATTTCTAATTAATATTTTAAACCAGTTTCATTATATTAATTATATTGCAATGCTACTCAGATCTTGCTACTGGTTGTGCAGTAACAATAAGTTGTATAGCTTGGAGGATCGTGAGCTATGAACTGTTAAAAGTAGGAGTAACACTGAGACACAAGGGGGCAGTAGTAAACTAACAAAAGATGTGATTTTATTGTAAACTATAAAAACCATATATTCCATATAAACACCTTTAATAGTATTGTTTTTTTTTGTCATGATAGTATGAAGAAGTGTTTCATATACAGCAGGCTCTTGGCAACTGAATGTTTTCCTATCTTGTGTTAATTACACCATACTATCACTGTTGATTGCTAAAATGTTTATTGGGTAAGCAATGTAAACTTGTTTGGGACTTTAAACAAAGGACATGCATTTATCATGAAGTTCTGACAGTAACATAACATGTAATATCCTGCTGACCGCTGAATATGCTGGAAATGCTTATCGCAGATGTAAAGTGTGTTTTTCAAATTATTTCAGTCTAGCTGTCAATTGGCTGCTGCTAGGCAAACAAAAGACAGATAATCACATCTTATTGTCCAGTTTAATTGAACACAGCCAAGGCACCATATGGATGAAGTATTGTATTTTATTGAAACTCAATTGATAAGGAAAACATATGACAACTGATTGCACTGCAGAACATACAATATTTACACAAGATAGATTATTTCATTAACAAGAATTCAGCATCTCATTGCTCACTTGCACTCTATTTTAAAACTGTATGCATCATGGCACCAACACATTAGGCTATATTTGTTACAGAACATTGTTTGCCTTATTTTACTCTGAGGTACATATTAAAGAGGAAATACAACATTTTGTCCCACTGTAGACTATATTTAGTCTAGCTCTGCCTGATTATTGCTCATAGTTAGGTTTTCACAGAAATTAGTCTAGACTGTTTTAGCATTCACATAGCCACTGTGACCAGTGGGCTAAGTATAATGACGTCATGTTGAAGTCAAGCGTTGGTTTACAAATGGTGGTAGAGCTGGATGAAGCGATACAAACAGTTGTAGCAACGCCAATTAGTTAAAGTTAAACTGAAGCTCGCAAGATCATGATGGTCTCGTAGCTTTAGTTTTACTTTGCCGCAAGAATAAGTCTAGAAAGGCAAACAATTCTTGCGACTGAGTCCGAGTAGCAATTGTTCTGACCAATCTGCGTCGTCCTGATAGCTAAGGGCATGGTTAAGGCAGGTTTATGTGTTCCGACAGCGAAAACATCTTGAAAACAACAGACCGATCCAATAAAGTGCCTGTCATTTTCATATAGTTTTGATGTATGGCTCCCCAGATGCTCATGTCTAACAAGGTCGCAACAAGGTTCTTACATCTATTGACTGTTTAATGCACCATACATTTAATGTTTAGGTAATAATCTAATTAGTCTATTTTAGCATACTCTTTTCATTCTATAAACTAACACATGACAAAAAAGCTTAGGCTATATATTTGATCTAAATGTCCACTTTCAAATGTCTCAACGTTCTTGAGATGTCAGCCAATGTATAATGCTCATACATAATATAATCTTAAAATGGTTTCTGTACCAGATATACTGTACATGCCTTCATTATTTGGTGCTCATTGTCAGTAAGAGCCTCCACCAAAGCTCTAAATGAAATTGTAACCAAGAAACTGCATGACCATGATCAGAGGCAATGAGAGGTTAAACACAGAGATTTGATGACTTCTTGATAAAGGAAACTGTTTTCTAATCAGTATTTATCTATCAGATATGCATCCTGTATACAGAATATATGTTCATTCCTACATATTATTGTTTTTCTTTCATCTTTATTTTCTTACGCATTTTATCTTATTTTTTCATATTATTATTATTACGTCATTCCAGATCAGAAATCCATTTAAACTACCCTTTCTATAAAGGCACTGCCTGTCTCTGTCTATCAATTTGTAGATCATTTAATGTGTTATACTTTCTGGAACGAGGTTATTGGCAAGCAGATTCTATTGTGTCACCAAATGTGAATATGTAAATGGAACCACATTCACACAGTAGCCATAAATGTAAAATAAATGGGAAAACTGGATCACACCTATCTTAAATCCTAACTGTCCGATCTGCGTTCATTTGTTTGATCTACGTGTGTGTGTGTGTTTATATTGTTTAATATTACAGATGGTAAAAAAAAAAAATCCCAGCATTATAACAATGATATCTATAGGATGGGATATATATTGGTTGTTTATTCAAAAGCGACAATACAGATATCTTATAATATTCCATCTTGGACTAGCGGGCATGACCTGACACTGACGACCCATAAGCAGAACACACAAAATTAATTCACTGATGTTAAGACAAAATCAAAGGCTAGAAATCTAATAGTTTAATGTGAAGGTACCAGGGCATATTGACAGTGTTGAGTCTCACCCATATGATACCGTTTCATGCAAGCACATGCATAACACCATGATTAGAATTCTGAGGACAGGAGCAGACCCAAGTGTCTGTGACCTTTTCATCCACCCAAACAAAAAGATGAGTTTTTCCCCTCAAAGGAGAAGAGCAGATAAAGGAGTGAAGATAAACAGAGACCCATGAGACACACATGATGTCATTCACTGAGGAGTCTTGAATGAGAAAATGCATTAACTTGCGTCGTGCCTTTGTAAGACAGGCATATCACGGCTACCAGCTTTCCTTTGATTTTCTTTGTGATTCCCATTGTTTTGGAATCACAGTGGCATCAGAACACGCTTACATTATGTACAGAACATGTTGAACATACATATTGTAAATCACTTTGGATAAAAGAGCCTGCTTTAAATGTACATTTGACAGGGAGTCGAAGACAAAATATCAGGCCAGGCAACAAGGTCTCACACACACACACACACACACACACACACACTCAAAGCCACCTGTGGGCTTCGCTTCTTACAAAGCATGTCACTGTCTCTGGTCAATGTTATTTAGAAGCTACTTAGTATAAAACTATTCGCAAATTGTGAGGGAAAAGACATTCATACTAGGATCATCGATCAGCCTAATGGCTGACTGCATGTTTAATAAATCTTACTTAAAATAAGTCACTGGCTGTCTTCTGGAGCTATTGTATGGTGATAGATCTATTCAATATACAGATGCATTAATGGGTCTGGTGACATGCTCTCCTTCAGCATGTACAGTAAATTCAGGTAGTAATCATCATAATCATCATCATCATCATCATCATCACCACCACCACCACACTGATCTCTAAATCCAGCTTTCATTTTTTCTGTACATCCCCAATGCATCAAACATAAGCAATTTATCCAGCCGCACTAACACATTTAAAGTGTTACCTCAGGCATTGCCCTGAATATTGCACATGAAGGCAATGCACTTTATATGACCTTGTCCCTCTTCAGGAAAGAAAATGCTGGGAAGTGTGAGTGTTTAAATGATTACTGCGATTTTCTTGCACCTTTATGCTATCTCACCACATTGTGGTTGTCCTAAGCTGCCAGCCACCATTTGGTTGATGTTTTGAACACATCAATACTTTATCCACTGGGGACTGGATACATGTATATGCCAGAAATAAACCCAAAGTGAGTTCCCACACTCGCTACAAGGTGGCATTAACTGCTTTTGGGGAAGGGGGGGTGTTCTCAACGGGAGACATGTAAAATATTTTCTAAATATCCTGCAAAGATTGGATTTCCTTCAAGGCAAAAGTGAAGGCATACATAACAGAGCAAGTTAACAAGCAGTAAGCTACGTTGTACAACATATTGTAAAGCATATTTAAACGGAGAAGGAACTTACTACAGTATGAATTGTTAATATCAGCATGTTACAGTTCTTACTATGTGGATATACATATTTTATTCAGTTTTGAAGTTACTTAATAATAAAAATAAAATTATTATCAAGCAGGCTTGATATAACATTAAGCCATATACGTGCAGTGCTACAAATATATAATGTTTATGCCCAATCACACTACAAGCTAATTACAATTTGTAATATATAGCAATGGTAATATACAGTGACAGAAGTGTGCATTTTCATAGGCCTTTACTGCCTTGTAAATTTTGTTTTACACATTTTGCTTGGCACTTGATATACTGTATGGCTGTTGCAATGATATATATTATATTACCAAGACCTTCCCACTGACAACAATATATTGGAGAACAGACTTTGTTGGACAGGAAGAAAATGAGTCCTTGTGCAGGTTCTCTAAGTTCACTAAATCACCTGTGAGGATGTTCTATAATAAAAACTGCATTAACGTGACTGAAGTAAATCATTTGACAGGGTGTACGTCAAATGTCTAGCGTCACATACAATACTCTAATGTTCTCTCTCTAACAGGCTACTGACTTTGGATCTTCAACACATTATGGTTCATGGTCTCTTAACAACTGCTTATGCTTCCATCAATACAATTAACATCAAACTGAAATCCCTTTCATTCATAAAGGTATATTTGCATGGCCCAGTGTCAAGAAAATAAAAAAATAAAAACAAACAAAATAAATACAAACCAAAAAGCTGAATGAAGGATTAAATTGACAACATAAGATGTTTTGTTGTCATTTATGCAAGGTGACACCATCACATTATGATCCCAGACAATAATTCTTAACAACACTTGAACCGGCATGACCTTTACACTTGTTATTTAGTTATCTACTTCCTCCTACATTTGAGCTATCATTGAACACAGGCCACTGTACGGCGTCATGCGCTAAGACTGCTGTTAACCAACGACAGCTTTAGAACTCTGGTGTCAGTGTCAGCATTGGTTGTGCACTGACAAGCAAGGAACGCTCTGACCAATCACTGAAGCAAATAGGATGGAAGAGGGCCCAGTGGTTTACATGCCTCCTTGACAGCTTGAGCTAGGTGTTGATGCTGACAGACCCCTTGCTCAAGATGGAGCCCTTGGTGAGCTCCGTGCTCACCATGGACAGGGGAAAGGTCTCGTAGCTCTCTGGCGCCCCCCAGCAGCGGCAGCGTAGCAGTGTGGCCTTGAGCTGTTTCTGGAAGTTGCTGTTGAGGAAGCCGTAGATGATGGGGTTGACGCAGGTGGAGGCCATGGCGGCCAGGTGGCAGGCGGAGAAGATGATGTCGTGGCAGGAGGGGAGAGCCTCGTGGTTCCAGTCGAACACTGCATTGAAGACGTTGAGCGGGAGCCAGCAGAGGGCGAACGCCACCACGATGGCGCCCAGCACGGCGTTGATGCGTGCCGAGCCCCTGCTTTTGCTCCGCTGGGGGTCCCTGGCTTGCTCCACCATGTCCTTCCTCCTGCGCAGGCGCAGGAAGATGCGCAGGTAGCACGCCATGATGAGCACCAGGGGCATGAAGTACTGCACGGCCAGCAGGGAGGTGGTGTAGGCCAGGCGGTCGCCGTCGGATGGCCAGCTCTCCATGCACACCACGCGGTCGCCCTCCAGGAAGGAGCCGCTGAGGTTCTGGAACGGCACGGTGACCAGGACGCTGTACGAGATGAAGGGCAGGGACATCAGGCAGGCCACCAGCCAGGTGACACCCACCGCCACGTAGGACTGCCTCACCAGGGGCTTCCACCCCGTCGGGTGGATGATCAGCTGGTAGCGCTCCATGGCAATGAGCACCAGCGAGAAGATGGAGACGGTGACGGATGTACATTGGATGAACGGCGTGAGCTTACAGAGGGCCTCGCCCAGGATCCAGTGGTCCATCAGGGTGTAGATGATGGTGACGGGCAGGCACACGACGCACATGAGCATGTCGGAGCACGACAGGTTGGCGATGAAGAGGTTGGTCACGTTGCGCATCTCCTTCTGCTGCGTGATGACAAACACCAGGCAGGCGTTGCCAATGAGACCCACCGCTATGACAGTGCTGTAGGCCACTATGAGGAAGGTGGTGCCTGCCACAGATGGTGGACACAACTCTGGGATGTCATGCGCTTTGTCCTGGCTGTTGTTGATTCTGTGGTGCAACTCCATGGTATAGGATGGACTTACTGCATGCACACAGAGGAAATATTGCTCTTCATGTGCTCTGGAGCACGGCTCTTTCTAAAGAACCTTTTCAGGTTCTGCAGAGAACCAAAATACATGAAAGGTCATTTAAATCGCCAGGAGGAACACAGAATGATATCTAAGTCTCCTAACAGCACAAACATGAGTAATTTGCAGTATGTCACACCTAGGCTGTTATCTGCACTTGTGCTCTGTCAATTCTCATTATAAATATTAGCATTTATTGCAGGTTTCCATCATTCCACATTGTGGCAGCTGTTGTTGTGATCTTCATTTGCTTCCTGAAAGATGGAAAATAGTATTAACATTTATGCTTTCCTTGTGATTAAATAGATAATGTTCATTACATTGCATTATTTATTCTTTCCACATTACATTTCCACCAGACAAATATTAACCCTCATTTTAATGAAAGCTCTGTAGGTGGTAAAAACTAGAATTTTACACCAAGATGGGATTCATTTCCACATTAATCCATAGATTATAAAGTACAATATAAACTCACATTATTGCACTGCTATACTTTAACATACAAAACAGATTTTAATTCACTAAGCTCTCTGCTATTTAGGTATCATTGGCTGTACAGTTGTAGCTGTGTAAACAATGGCAAAGCATTGTTATAATACACACAGAATGAAGGGAATAATTAATAATGCGGAAAAGCAAATATTTTATGATGTGTATGGCAATTTTCTTTCTTCTCTAATAGTTGTTACACTGAATTATATACGAATTAAACAACATTATGAAAAACAAACAAATTAAAATTTTGCAGCTTCACTTGGGTGGTTTAGATTTCCATCAGTGAATGTTGTACGGTAATCACTGCTATTTCAGAAACAATATTTCATTCTAGATGTCTCACATTTTGTACATTTTGTTTTGTTGTTATTTGCAATCAAAACATATTTTTTCCATTTGAAATTCTGAATTATGTTTATATTTCTGACTACACACAACCATAGACTTTTCAACAAACAATAGTTTATAATGATTTTACTATAGTATTTATGAACATCAGAATGGTATGTTGCATATGAGTGGAAGTGTATGTGTGTGCCAATTAAAATTACATTGATTAACTAAGATGATTTGTCCAAGGCTCAAAATAGACTTAAGTTTGTCAAGACTATGCTCACTAATGACAATTGCAGGGTTGAATGTTGATTACAATATTAGCATTTCTGAATTAATGTGGATATATGCTATATCAGACATTTAATTAATTAATTTCATTCTTAGTCAATTTTGAATTAGAATAGTATGATGTTACTATACTATAGTACACATATAACTTGCAACCTTGATGTTGACAGGGCTCAGCTAGTTTCTGCCACAGACTAACAAATTCAATAAAAGATTGAAGCTTCATTTTCATGGCAATTTGAAATCTAAATTAGACTGAACAACATGTATTGTCCAGTATGCTTGACTATCTAACCACAGACATAGCTTTAAGTAGACTATTGTATCCCCTTGATTATCAAAGCATCCACAAAACCACTTTCACATGAGGTAGGCCTAATTATACATATCTTATAGTCCCATGTGTTTGTGCAAAATTACTTTGCATTACTTCTGTAATAGCAGCCTATTTGGAGAACATCACAGCCCTGAATGAATGATTGAATCATAGGAAAGTGGCCAATTGCTATACTAAATGATTTTCCAAGCGATCCCGTCTACAGAACCTGATCGCTATTTGTATTTCTGACAGGTTTACGTTACGTTAAACAGGAGAAACAAGCATGACGCTCTCACAGATTAAATGAGCGCTCATATATGCCTATTACGCGCCCGCAGTGGAAGACCAGTCCAGCCTACTGGTCTCAAATAAACTGTTAACTGTTAAACACTGTGTATATACTATCACCCGATACAAAGCTATCAGCCCTACTAAAATATGGATAATTAATGATTGCCTAATAGCCGAAAATAGCATAACATTTCATAACATGCTTATTTGGTACGGGCCATGACGACCGGGTCATGAAACAATTAATGTCTAAATTTACAATAATATAAATATTTTTCCTGAAATCATGATCAGGTGAAATAGCGTAGGCTTATAGCAAATTAAACTGCAAATGTGTCTAAATAGATTTAAGATAACGACCCTGTGTTTTCTGATGTTATTTTTCACTTACCGACATAAATTCTGTCTCCTTGACTCATTGTCTCCAACTTGAAGCAGTAGCTATGGGTGCAGGCAGACACAACAGTTTTGAGCAGGCGGAGTAGGAGGTGTCCTATTAAAATCAACGATCAGATCTGTATACTGTAGCTCTGAACGCGACCTTATGCCTTTAAACTCAAGCTGAGATGTGATTGGACATGTTACATAATAGACGGCACTTCTTTAAGAGGCGCAAAACGCTGTCTCCCTCTCTTCCTACTATACTGTCCAGTGTGCCCCTCTCTCTCTCTTCCCCCCCCCACACACACGCACACACACACACACACACACACGCACACGCACACGCCTATTTATTATCAATTATCAGCTAAGCTGAGTTTGGGTGTCATCTTGGTCTAAATTACTTGTTTAATAAGAACACAAACAGAAAATACCTTGCACCCACACTAAAAGAGATAGAGATAGAGAGAGAGAGAGAGAGAGAGAGAGAGAGAGAGAGAGAGAGAGAGTGAAAGAGGGAAGAGAGAAAGAGAAATGTGTTAAAATGCCTTATTTAGTGATTGACACAATATATAATTCCAACTTCATGAAAGCATGTATCAGCAAGGGATGTTGCCTATTGGTCATTTGATCATAATCATGATGGCATAACAAACAGGGCTGTTCAGGAGGATTCATAATATGGAAAGCCTTGAAATGGTTTCACACCCAGAGGCAATTTAACATTAAGGGTTAATTGAGAGCGGCACAAATGTCTAGGAGACATATCTTACACAAATACAATGCATTGCAATGTAAATAGCATATTCTTTGAAAATAGTCCTTAGTGAGCTATTTTTTTGTTTTTGTTATAAATGTCTGTTTCATTTTATTTATTATTTATCACTGACTGGGGTCAAAATAATTATTTCATTTACGCCAAATAAGGCTTTTTCATTTCTGCAGTTTTGCGTTTTTTTATAATGTGCTAACATCTTGGAGCAACATAAAACAAAATGACATGTCCATCAGCATTTAGAGTGTAATGATAACACATTAGATACTGATTTTAAGTGCTCTGTCAATCTTTTAGATTTTTTCTTTTTCTTTCTTGGTTTCATTAAAAGGTTCAATTGTCACTAACCCAGACATTAGTCATGGTCATTTTGCTCCGTAAGTGAGGCATTTGATGCATGGCCGGACTTCTGAGCATGCCAACAGGCAGTATGTGCATGCTGCACATTAATACACATATTTTATCCTGTCCATAAACCCCCTACCCATATATGAATCCACATTTTTGTGCTAGATAGGATGGATAAGATTGTCACAGATGATAACGTGTTGCTCCAGTTGACTATGTGGGAGGCATGTTTGGGTTTCTCTCTACTCAGACTACATTATATATTGCATCCATCCAAAATGAAACACCTCACAAGTAAAGACTTGTCACATCCCACAGACATTCACACTTGGAACTATTTTAAAACTGTTTTTACACCCTTCCAGCCTGAACAGTAGAAGCATGCACTGCTAGAGTTCTGTACATTGCTCATCTTGCCGCCACACTATATTTTTAAGAGGATCTGCAAGAATAAGCTTATACCTGCAAGGAAGGGTGCTGAAATGTACTGCAATAACACATTGCATTTAGTTGACATAATCACATACAGCCAAGTCAAGTCAACCAAAACAATTAAGCAGATACTTACTTTACTGTACTGCAGGCAGACTGAGGATATCTAAGGATGCTTATGTGATGTTACTGTGTGTGTAATTTTCTGGTAAGCATTCATTTATGTTTACCAACTGGCCTTGCACTGGTTTGTGACAACTGTTAGGCTACATCATTTGAATGTTGTTCATGAACATACTGCATAGTGGACAGAAAAGATTGTGAAATAAAAACTCAACTGGAAAGAAAATGACCAACACATGGAATTTGTTTTATCTTTGTGATAAGGTAAACCGAGCTTAGACAAGGTTTTCTAAACATCTCAGAGGCACTTGCTTATTTTGTCACATTATATATTTAATAGGTCTTTGATGATTTTCTTTATTTGTTAAACATTACCAAATGTTTAGTTCCCTATCCTAATTCATGTTTAGACTACACATACTATAAGACATTATCTAAATATGTGGCCATATTTGGGATTAGAGTCAGACTCGTATTTCATAAGAAAGTGGTTGTACAAGATCTTGTGGGAAAATGGTTAATAGTTTTACGTGTCACTGCCAGTCCAAATCAATAAAATACTGCAGTAAGTGCAAATTGTTCTCTGGAGCTCCAGATATCCATAATTCACACTAATGGGTAAATGGCTTATTCTCCATTTTCAGTGATTTGTATGCCTACACGTTTGTGTCTAAAATAATGTTAACTATCTGAACATAAAACTATTATCTGGTCACATAAATTCGACATAGTTTCACACATTTGTCATACTGTAATGTAATGAGCTTTCTCATGTCAAACAATCTTGAGGCAATATATGAAGGTTTAGATAAATCATTACAAGGCTTCGGTTTACAAATAATTTTTATTACATTCACGCAAATACTTTTCTTCATAAAAACACTAGAAGAAAATTCAAAGCATATTATTTTGCATAAATATAAACATGCCAGTTAACACTGTAAACACTGTTATTTAACCTCTATAATATTTCACCGTTTTATTATTTAGCTAATACTTTTTTTTTCAAAATGTAAATGAAAGAGCAGGTAGAGTAAATGTATAGGGTTAGGCATCTAGTAATTACAGGTTGCAAGTTCACCAAATCTAGGACCTTTTGGTTTGGTGTTTTACGTTTTATGTTGTTTTATGACATCACTCCATTGATCCTTATGTGTTCAGAACAATTTTCCCCTTTGAGCTGCACAGCCTCAACATCAACCTAAATTGAAGTGATCCATGACACCATCTTGGCAACACAGTCCTATCAATTCCTTGAGGCTCTAAATAACCTGTGTCACAATGAAAGGCCACAGCATCCGTGGTACTCAGCAATGACAAACAGCACCACACCCCCCCTCTACGCATTGCCACAGATCACATTTGACACAGATCACCTTGTGCTCTTTTGCCTAAAAGATGCATTTTTTAGAACATGACCGAGATCAGCAATCATTGGTGGCTAGACAAATAGGAGTAGAATGCTAATGTAAAACATGGATATCTGAATATGCTGTTCACTAATAAGTGACATCCATGCCATATAAGCAAATGCTTAAATTGGTCTTGGCTGACTGACCTTTGTTCCACGTCCATCCAGCCATCCATCCATCCTCATCCGCTTATCCAGAGTCGGGTCGCGGGGGCAGCAGCTCCAGCAGGGGACCCCAAACTTCC
>JAODTR010000024.1:4239834-4274792 GCA_025399935.1 Amblyopsis rosae
AGACAACACAGCTCTCAGGATCATAGGGACACACAAACCTCTCCACCACGATAAGGTGATGGTTCCCGGAGAGGTTCCATGTCTCGGAGGAATAATAGCAAAGCCTGTGTCAAATGTTTAAATCTCTGCCAAAACTGGAATCCAGTCCTGTTCATCATGGGAAGAGAAAAGCAAATGAAAGTCTATGACATGTATTTATATGTTTTCTGCAAATACAGCTATGCACTAAAGCAATTAATTGTTCTAACTAGAAATTAAATGTAATGGGTGTATACTGTATAGAAACAAAAGCAAACAGAGCATAGGTAGGGGCCCAATATTATTACACCCCTCCTGATTCCCCTCCTCTGTATGTATATATATTTCCTTCCTGCTCTCTGAGACCACTAAGGCTTCTGCTTTAGTGGTGTGTGCAAGACAGACAATATTTATTTGTGCCTGGCCTGTTCTCTGTGTTGCTTGGTGTGGGCATATTATTCGGAATTGACAGTTAGTGGGGTATTGCACAACAAAGACAGCTTCAATAGCAGCGAAAACCCGCAATCCGATAACAAGGGTGTTTCTATAATCTGTTATTGATAGAGTTTGATATTTCTTGTCCTGACAGATTGTTCTAGCACATCAGGGCAGATATGGCCACCTGCTGGCGTAGGTGTTCATTTACAGTTTAGTTAGTAAAAGAAAAAACACATGAATAATGCATTTTACCACCTGATGATGATAACAAGAAAAATACACCAGCCTTTCTGTCTTGTTTTTTTTTCTTCAAATGACAGGCTGTTAATGACACAGACATAACAATATGCAACATGACCATAGTGTGATAAGCATTATATAGGTACATTCACAAAGAAATTATTTCAATAGGCACTCAAATTGCATTTGTTACAATACCTAGCGTGCATAATAATTTAGTGCTTGATCGAGTAAATAGGCATAGCAATGATACAAAAGTTTGCTTTGTTTAAAAGAATAGTGATTTTGTTTTAAATATATTGTTGTTGTTGTTTGCACTCTGAGCTTGGCGAGTTAAAAATACTGTATTAGTTCTGCAAGAGATGAAAAGACAATATAACATAGGAAAAGATGTGTGAGATCAAACAAAAAATGAAATTTGTAATTCATAGTAATGCCTCCTTTATGGAAGAACATAAAAGAGGTGAAGTTAACCTGCGCGGAGGAACCCCGGTCACCCAGTCAGAGCTTGCTAATGTGGGTAGAGAAAGGGAAGTTTGGGGTCCCCTGCTGGAGCTGCTGCCCCCGCGACCCAACTCCGGATAAGCAGGTGAGGATGGATGGATGGATGGATGGATGGATGGATGGATGGATGGATAGATGGATGGATAGATAGAGTAATTGATGCAATGCTAAATATTCCCTCTGGATACCGCAAATACCCAGTTGAAGAGTCTGTTTAATGTGTCGGTACTTACTGGTATAAAGCGGACCATTTCCATACTACTTCCATACAAACAGAAAAAAAGGTATTTTGGCAAAATAACAATTCAGTTTGATAATCACGAAATAGGACATTTACTACACATTATAGCTTGGGATCCTAAATGCTTGTGTTCCTAAACTCTCTGGCATTGATTTTTCTTGCGGCTGATTTCCTTTTTCCCTGTGGGACGGATATGTCCTGGCCTTTTGCAAAGACTTCTCTGGCCTATACAATTGACCTCAGACAAAGACATGGTCACGGGAGAAAAGGTACAGCAAAGACACAAAGACCCTTCATCACTCGGGAGCTGCCATTAAGGTTGTACATTTGAAAAGGGCTGGATGTTAAGTCTTTGTTTAGAGTTCACCTCCAAATCTCAGAAAATACACAAGTGAGTTCTGAGAAACACTGAAGTGCACTTCACAGTCACAGAGCAAGCACAGCCAAACTGGTCCTGTCAGTCAACCTGAGCCACTGTACTGCCATTCATCTGATTTAAAAAAAACACTGTTTGAAAAATATGCTCAGTTAAGTGTATTGAACTAAGTTATACATATACACAGTATATTAGGCCCTGAACTGAAAAATATTAATCAAAGCATAAATGTTCTTGAAATGTTTGGTATAATGTTATCTGTTTAAGTATATAGACTGATACATGGAGTTTGTTGTACACAAGTCCCTGAGGCAAAATATTTATCCTAAAAAGTCCTGCGCCAAGGAATATCTTTGTATCATTCAATCCACTTTTAGTCATCCATAAACATTTCTTCTTTGGAAGAATAAAATAGTTGTTTCTCATAAGAAATAAGTGCAATTGTAAAGTACTTTTCACGCATTAAAACGTGCAAAGAGACTGTAGGGTATATTAGGGTTAGAAATATTGAACTATTCCCATCAAATAAATTGTCATATCGCACTTACACAAACCAAATGAATGCAATAAATGCATTCAAGACTTGCATATGTTTCAGAAATTAGTCTACACTGCACCAATAACATCAGTCACAACATCTCTCCCATTAAGCCCTGCCTGCCACAGGCAGGCAGTCATAATTGGCAGGTAGTTGGCATGGAAACCCCATTCTGTGTGATATGGGTAAAATGAATGGCACCATTGCAACTAAGATGTCCCAAACTAATCAGTATTGTTCTCTGGTCTGCCCGTACATATTACAGCTCTAAACCAGAGATGGTGCGCTTGCTTTATGAGTGAGTGGCTGCAGAAAAATATTTCTTATGTATCCCTGTTAGCCCTGTGTCAATAAAGATTGCACAGTCACACTATAAAGCTCACATGTACAGACATCCATGGGTCATTAGCTAGAGTCATAAATTAAATGTATTCAGTTCTTTAGCACTTTCACCAATGGCCATGCCATTTAACACATGATGTGCAGTTACTGTAATTTATACTGTAGGTTAAGCTGCTGCACTGCCCTTTAGTAACACAGACTGTATTTTCAATAACAGGCATGTTCCTTTAGGGCGACTATGGAAGATTAAATATTATTTTAGAGCAGAGGTCTTCAGCAGGGGGTCCTCAGAGGTACTGCAGGGGATCCTCTACATTATTTCATCCTAAACTTATTTTATTCCAAAAATGTAAATGTCACAAAATATACATTAACATAAATACAATCTGTGCTATACATATATAAATCTGTCAATTATTTTAATGGATTAGTTAGTGCCCTACGTTTATGCCACTATAGGCCGCCCTACACATTATTGTTGGCCAGGCAACTACATATTTTATACCATATGTGATAGGGGGTCCCTATGCCCCAGAGAGAGTGCCCCTGTGCATGTTTATATCAGTCAAGGGGTCCTTGGCCCGAAAAACGTTAAAGACCTCTGCTTTAGAGTCTTGTGTGAGACAACATATGCTGTATTTCTGTAAATCATATGAACACTAATGCAGTTCTATAGTATATAGTATCTTGTCGTGTGTTATGGTTATCTGACTTGTAGTGGAAAAGTACATTATTACTACCCAGATTGTAGCTGGTTTAATCGTAGTAATTGTACCCACTTTGCATTTTGTGAATTAAAATGTACTGCTGCAAGCTATGTAGCTGTTCTTTCAAATTTAACTCAAGAGATTTTGGGTGATTAAACAACATTTTCAATATAAAAGAAATACATTAACATACCAACTAAACACATTTTGAATGAACAGTACATGTTAGGTTATTAGACACCAGACAGTAAATGAAGTAAAGAATTATGGCAAATTGGTTTTTGAAAGTGGAAAATAGCCTGTCTCAAGTTAGGAAATATAATTGATGCAAATTGCCACTTTGCCAGCAGATTAAATAAATAATAATAATTAAAAAAACAATAGAGACAGAATAAAATAACCATGACCCTTTGCCTTAGGAAATCCATCTATTAGAGGCAAAGCTCTGATAATCAAGCAGCAGAAAACCAAATAAGGAGAATGATAACCGGGCCAGTCAAGTTAGAAAATATGAAATGTCAGTCAAAAGTAAAATGTAAACATGTGTAATGTAGGTCACATGCATGATTAGGCAACAAAAAGGAGATGCACGCACATTAGCATTAAATAAATGTTCCTTCAGGCCAAAATGTATTCTATATGTGTGTCAAGAAGGTGTCACAATTGTGTCTATTTATTTGTCATAATGGTTAAAGTCTGTCACTGACGTAACATTGCAACCTTCAAGATAGTTGAGAATGTATCCACACATGCGCAGAAAGAGGCATGGGTATTTTTGTGGATACGTACAAGATAATAGCAATAGTGACAACACCGCCATCTTGTGTGTTCTGGTTGTATGACGGTAAAGTCTCTTAACATCTGTTTTGGACAGAAATGTCGTTTTACAGTAAACTTACAGAACCTTAACAGAGCGTATTTATTCATACAAATATAATAAATAGTAGAAATTCAAATTATAACAATAGCCTTGCCTGGTTGATCTCGCAGGAAGAGGTGGGACATATGACAGTAAAAACCAATGTCAGTTTAGCGTACCGTACTGTTGTTTTGACTGTTGTCCAAAGTGTGGTATTATTTTAACAAAAACACGTGATACAGGTTTGTTGAGAAATTATTCGTGATGCCTTTCACTTTCCACTGCTACCGTAGCAAGTACCACTACCGATAGCTAGCAACACTGGTGCTCCATTACTTTAACGTTAGCGCATGACTTGCAACTATATTTGCTAATCGTGAGTTACATAGAGTGTCGTTTTGATATTATTGTAGATTTTTGTACGATCGTGTAAATGCTGTCAGCAAGCTAGTAAGCTAATGATCTATTATGTTAACCTGACATTTTAGCTGTTAAATTTGTAACTTTAGCCATATCCTCACTCATTGTCTGTACTCGTTTGTTAGATAAATACAATAACAACAGGTTATAGCTGCAAAGACAGGTGGAACTCGAGAATAACAATGTGACGTCAGCATTAGTTATCTTGCTACAAGTGATGAAGACACATGAATGATCCTGCTATGGCTGATCATTATGAGCTCAATCCAATGAGGGGACCCGCCGGCTCCTCAAGCCACTGTGGTCGTCAAAACTACAGAAGTGCTGCCCACTGTGGGACCCTAATCGGCGGCCTCCTTTCTCTGAGACAAAGTGGCATTCTGTTTGATGTGGTGCTACTGGTGGAGGGTCGGCCTATTCAAGCCCACCGCATTCTCTTGGCAGCTTCTTGCGACTACTTCAGGTAAAGGTTTTAGCAGGCTTGTTTTTGTTTAGTTATGGCATTATGTTATTTAAAAAAAAGAATCGGTGTGTTCTCCAATAGGGGGATGTTTGCTGGTGGGCTTCGGGAAACACAACAAGTGGAGATCCCAGTACATGGCGTGACCTACATAGCCATGACGAAACTACTGGATTTTATTTACACCTCTGAGATTGAGTTAGACCTGGATACTGTCCAGGAAGTCCTGGTTGCTGCTACACTGGTACAGGTAGGCTACGTTATTATAGGCCTATTTAAAGCAGCTATTAAATAGTTATTATTAACTATGCGTTTGAAAAGAAACATATCACCCTTATTTTGTATGAAAACACGTTTGAGTTTATTTGCAGAGGGGATCTGGGGTGTATTCAGTTTGCATTCGTTTGCTACGATCGGAACTTTTTTCACAGAATGCCACGTTTCAACTCACTGTTTCCAACTCACTGTTTTCTAACCTGTCGTCCACTACTGTTCGTGGTCATTGAACTTAAAGTAAACATCATAAACACACATTTCTTGCATTTGGTTTTGGTTTTAAAACCAAAACCCGAAACAACAACATAAATGATCACCCCTGCAACACTTTTTTTTTATCTGAACTGTTACAGATATGTTTCCTAACAAACTGAATTAAGAATATGCGTGTGCGTGTGTGTGTGCGTGTTGGGTGGTCACTTTATTTCACACAGTATGTTTGTGGTTTTATTCTTATAGATTGAGGATGTTATTAGCTTTTGCTGTGACTTCCTTTTCTCCTGGCTGGATGACACCAACATTTTAGAAGTGGACAAACTGGCTGAGCTGTATGGTCTGCAGCAGCTGGAGGTCAAAGTTCAATCCTACATCCTCAAAAACATCCAGACTTTGCCTCGGACAGATGTGTACCGCAAGCTGCCAGAAGATAAAGTTTTCAGAGTGTTGTGTAGCGATGAGCTGGAGGTGAACAGTGAGAACGAGGTGTACGAGGCCGCACTTCACTACCACTATAGTCCTGAGGAGGTGGAGACAGACCAGGTGTGCTTGAAGGTAGGCCATGACGTTTGCTGTCTCACCAAATCAAGGCATTTGTTCATGCAGGAACAGTAGAGCAGAGAGGAGCAGGCTGTTTATATTTTCATGTCCACAATTAATTTAGCCGAGCTAGGGAAAAAGAAAAAGATAAATGAATAAGTTCCATTGCTATGGCTTAGAAAAAGGAATAAGTTCCATTGCTATGGCATTCATCATGAATACGTACAGTATGTGGTTTGTCCGAGCACTGGTGTTCCTCCCTCACAGGATAACCTGAAAATGCTCCAGGCTGTGCGTTTCTGCCTGATGGAGAAGCAGGTGTTGCAGAGGCTGTGCGGGAAGCTGAGCCAGTGTCCTTTGAAGGAGTCAGTGTTGGCTGCACTGAGCTACCACCAGCAGGAGCTGTGGCAGCCCGTCCTCCAGACCGCTCTGACCCAGCCTCGCTCCACCTTCCACTGCATCGTTGGCTTCGGGGGCCGCTTCACCTCCGGGCCCCTCACGGACACAGACGACCTGTTCCAGGTGTTCCACCCCAGCTGGGGGGAGTGGAGGATGATCACACCCACGCAGGCTCCTCGAATGTCCAACCAGGGCGTCGCCGTGCTCAACAACTTTGTCTATCTGGTCGGGGGAGACAGGAACACCAGTGGGTTTCACGCAGAGAACCGCTGCTGGAGGTAGGGCTCTACATCACTTTGTTAACCCATGACCGGACTAAGGTTTGTGTGTGTATAGCTAGTGTGTGTGACTTGTTTTATGCTGCTTCTGGGCCAGGTCTCTCCTGAAAATGAGATTTTAATCTCAGCGAGACTGCTTGATTAAATAAAGTTTAAGTTACAAATAAATAACAGTGAGTGGGGGCAGAAGAGTAAAGCTCAATCTTATTACTAATAAGTGCACAATCAAGGAGTGTAGTACAACTAAAGAATAATATCTAGAAGAAGAAGAGTTTGTTGTCTCCATGAAGACAGTGAATGTGGACTATACAGCATTTAACCCATCCTGTTAAGCAGCGGAAGGCAGCCAATAGCTGCGCTAGGTGTGTGGGGTTGCACATGGATGGTTGCTGGTGCAGGCAGGCCCATGGGTGACCGGTGGGCTTGCTGGTTTGTTTTGACCATGTGACCTCCGCTGAGGCTAGAACCTTTGACTCATGGCTTCCATGTCCACTCGCTCCATTTATTTTTAGACAGACGAAATTAACAGCCTTGTTTACAGTTGGGGAAAACAGTCAAGCACCAAGTGAAAATGATTGCCAAAATGAAGTAACAGATTGGTTTTGTCTGGATTGCGTGCTACAGTGTGTTGAGCTCTCTAGTCGGGCACCTTATTAAATTCTAACTGTAATTTGTGCACAAATGTAATTATTGCTGATGTCATTTATATTTAATTTCTACCGGCTCCGTTTTCATTTGTTCACAGGTATGACCCCCGCCACAACAGCTGGTGCTCCATCAGACCTATGCAGCAGCAGCACGCAGACCACTGTGTTTGTGTGGTGGGCAGCCACATCTATGCTATCGGTGGGCGGGACTACAGCCATGAACTGAGCTCAGTGGAGCGCTATGACCCACACACCAACACCTGGACATATGTAGCTGCCCTCAACAGAGAGGTACGATTCTACTTTCATTTTAATGGAGAATTTGGAGGAACGACTAAAAAGGGCATGTAATACCAGTGTGTTCCAGCAAATGGTGCTGTACACACATTACCTGATAACAGTGATAAACAAATCAGGTGTTTAAAGTAGGTTTCCTCTGAAACGTCCCTCTAGGTTTATGCCCATGCTGGAGCAGTGGTGGATGGGAAGATTTATATCAACTGTGGCCGCCGAGGAGAGGAGTACCTGAGAGAGACCTGGTGTTTGGACCCTGCTGCCCTCCACTGGACAGAGTGTGCCAAGGGCCCTGTAGAGCGGGCCTGGCATGGCATGGCATCAGTTAACGGACGCTTCTATGTGATTGGCGGTAGCAATCATGAGCGGGGATACCGGCGTGACGTCCTTAAGGTACCGTCTGTGACTGCATTGCCTTACCAATTCAGGTATACTCTGTGTTGGTGATGGGAGTGAAGGAAGTAAGTGGTACGTCAGCAGTATACCAAACATCTGAAGGTCAGTGTGTCGTCGGGACTATAGTTCTCTGGCTGACTAGCCACTGCTATTAGATGCACTACTGGTTGACATTTCCAGGGAATGTCAACCCCAGACACCAGAAATAAGAACTACCAGACCTGCACATGAAAAGGTTTTAAATGTGGAGTAGTTATAATGCTGCTGCTGCTGATACTACTACTACTACTACTACTACTACTACTACTACTACTAATAATAATAAAAATACATTATTAGTATAATTATAATAATAATTATTATTAGTAGCAGTAGTAGTGTTGTTATTAGTATTAATATTATATTATTTTACATTATTTCTTGCTTAAAGGTATAGTAAGCAATTTTAAGATAATATAACAGAGTTAAATTCACAAAATATCTCATTGCAGTTGCAATTGTTCTCTGTGTGCAAGCAAGCAAGCAAAATATATTTATACAGCACTTTAAACAAGTATTCACAAAGTACAGAGAAATAAAAGACATTAAAATATCCAGCTCATAAAATACTAATAAAACACAAATAACAACAAACATTTTTTTTATTTTAATGTGTAAATGCTCACACAAACACCGCTGAAAACAACAATATCCTAGCTTTCGCACTGCGTTTCCAGTGTGTCGGGCAGAGCTTCTGAGGGAGCACCCTATGGCATTAAAGGGAGAGGTGTTTTTGTTTTGATTTGAGTTAGAAGTTAGAAGTTTGCAAGCCTTTCCCAGAATGCTCATTGAGGTGATTGCAGTTTGGGCTGTATGTGCACTAAGGAGGCCATTCCCCACCCTCTCAGGTGGCCTGTTACAGCCCAGCAGGTAACTGCTGGTCCCTGGTGAGCCCTCTGCCTGCTGGCCATGGAGAGCCAGGGGTAGCAGTGCTGGACCATCACGTCTACATCCTGGGAGGGCGCTCCCATGATAAAGGCCACCGGATGAAATACGTCCACGTGTACGACACACTCGCAGACGAATGGGAAAGCGGTGCGGCGTTTGAGGACCGCATCTCAGGGCTGGCTGCCTGCGTATTGCCGCTGCCGCCGGCTGTCACCAGCCAGGCCAAGAGCTGGGAGCAGCGCACCAAAGCATCATGGGAAGATGTGGACATTGACAACTCGGAGGACTCTAGTGAGGACTGACTCTGGTGAATCTGTGTCAGCATGTACAGGTGAAATGAACTGAAGGATCTTTTACCCAGTTGTACTAGCAGTTACTCCATGCTGACCACTTTGAGTGCCTCTGAGCCAAAGTGTCAGTCAAGGCTATTACTCTATTTTTTGGTTCAAAATGTTCTTCTGTAGGTGGACTCCCTCGATTGATCCTCTAATGATCCTTACCAACGCACATATAATGGCTTGCATGAACAGCTTTTAAAGGACCATTTCTTCTTTTAAAATTTATATTATCCATATGAAAGGAAGAAATTGTTTACAGTGCTTTCATGTTATTATCAGAGAAATCTTATAGATATTATTCATATTATGGGTTATAATATAGATTCTAGATGCCAGTTCAGTCCAGGCAATGTTACAAATGAGCAAAACTAGCCAATATAAATATAGTCTACACAGGTGATGTGGAACAAGAACATTATTTTTTTTCGGCCCAACTAGAGGTACTAGAGGTGTCTTCTGCGGTTACTTTCTGACAAACTTTTGTTCTCTCAACCTAGGCTAATAACTCGTCTTTATGTTACAGGTATATGTCAAGAATGATGAAGAGATTTTAAGGGGGCTGTGGAGGTTGGTTTCTAATTACTGTAGTTGTTTTGCTGGCAGCTAATACTGCGGTTTACCACAAAGCTTAGAAATAAACAATTGACCATTAGTCATTCAGTATTGTACAAAGGTGTGTAACAAACCATGTTATTTGTTTAATAATTGACTCAGTTTTTGCAAGTGAATTGAAGCTGTTATTGAAAAAGGAAAGCACAATACGTGACAGACTGGTCATCACTGTTGACTCACAGACAGAATATAGGCCACAGTGGTCTTTCTGATTGAGTCTGCATGTTCTTGTGCTCACTCCAGCATAGAACGGCTGTTGGCATTAACTAGACAGCTAGATAGTTTCTGTAGTGCTACAGAGTGCATAGATTGACCCATCAGGCTAAGTAACTCAATTGTCTTTCAAGCACTACCAGACAATTAATAAAAAAGGAAAAGGTTTTTATTTTTTTTAATCTATGAATAATCCTTCATTTGTAAATTTTCTTATTATGTTATATTTGAACATTGTGCCTTGTTCTCTTTGGTTTTGATGGTGGTGGCCCTTTAGTTCTGCCTCCACTCTTTATAGTGTATTGTTGTTATTATTGGTTATATTCGGTAGGAATTTGAAATATGAGGCATTTACTGGTGCTAGAGCTCACATCTTAATACCATATTGCCATGTATGTACGTACAGTAGATGGTGTTTATGTGCAAGAATAAGGCCAAACCAGTATGGTCAAGGTCTTTATCATTATCCCTGTGTTTCCCTTCCTTAATCCAAAGAATGCACAAATAATAGTTTTGGAATATTTACTTACTACAATGTTTAGCTATGACTTGTCTTGCATTACTACTATGTTTGAAATTCTCATGTCCTGTGCTGGGTGAGCTTATTTCTTTGTCTTACCTTTTTATTATGATGAAAATGTAATGAAGCAGATTATGCAAGCATGCCTTTTTAGCCTATAATTGACATAGCCTGATATTTCACTTATTATAATAATATATAAATAGCAGCATTCTAATGTGCACTTTTAGCCGAATTTAGAAAGTGTGTTTTTTTTTGTATTTTTTTTTATTGCTGATTTAAAACAAATCCTACATCAGTGCTTGAATTCACCTGGTTTTGGGGCTAAAACATATTTGTTTATTAAACCCGATTGGTTCAAAGTGCATGCATGCTGTGTTGGTTGCTGCCTTGTGCCCAGTATCCCGCCCAGTCTCTCCCAGTTCCTCTCCATTTGGCCCTAGACTCCATTGACTTTATGAAGCTTGACTGCCGCCTTCCTCTCTGAGGCTGTTTCATCTGCATCTGTTCTCCCTCCACCAGCCCCAAGTTTGTTACCACCCCCCAGCCCCCCATCCATTTCACACTATTGTGCCGGACCCTGCCATCTTGTGTGCTGGGATCTGCTGACACCAGCATTGGTCATTCAGATTGAAGAATCTGTTGCGTTTATGTTAATTGTTATGCATAAACTATTACCACCTGGGGAATCATTTGGACATATGCCATGCACTTAGCTTGTCCAGAGTATTTTACACACATCTGAGCACACGTTCGATCAAGTGCTCTTTGCTGGTCCATTATCAGAGCAATTAAAAGGTCTAATATGCTCATTGGTAGTTCGAACTGGGTGTGTGTGTGTCTAGGGACTCATCGTGTTCTTATATGGTGAGCCTGGGCTAGTGTGTGAGTGCACAAATTTATTAGAAGATGTACCAGAAAAGATTGTTACTTTGGGAAAAGGGACATTATAATGGATCTTCAGTCAGTATGGACATGGTATTTTATCAGAGTTGCCAACTTTCAAGGCTGACTTGGCATTAAAATCAGTGATTGACCAACATTGACCAACATAGCTCTTTTGGTGTGAAATGCATTATATTCAGTGTATTTCTTCTTTTTTTTTTTCACGTTGTCGCGAGACGATACAAATGCGTGAGATTTGGCAATCCTGATTTCAGTAATGTCTGGTGACCTGTATCTATCACCAGATAATGTATGAAACCTCATGTTTTGAATTGATACCAGTCTTTTTTTCATCCACCATGACCAAGATACATTTGATTAAAAAAAATGTGTCTAAATTTTTCTAAATTTACATTTTAATTGAATATCAAATAAATCTTTATATTTGGCACAGGAACATTGACAAATACAGTATATGGGCAAATCCAGAATGTTCTGAAAAAAATTAGATGACCTATACCTGTATGATCTTATCACTATTGTTATAACAGGGGCAGCTCAACACTAAATAATAGACTGGATATCTCCTAGAAGCCACAGCCCAAGATTCCATTCTACTTATATAGCGAAATGCCTTCATCTTGATTTGGATTGGGGTCCTCAAAACATAATTACTTGGAACTTCATCATGCTGACCTTTGCTTCTGGGGTTGCTTGTGTTCATCTAATTATCTGTGAAGACCACAGAATGATGGACTTGTGGAATAAAGCAGTGCCGACACCCAGTCAGTGCTGCTTCACCATGTCCTCCTTCATGAAAATGTGAAAATAAACACATTATTTTAAAGGCAGAGGAGAATGGGGCTTGACAGAATATTCTCTAATGGTTAAAAAGAGCCTACAGGGCCGGCTAATGAATTGAGTTGAATAAATGTCCAAGAATCGTTCCTGAAGGACCACAACCTC
Source organism: Amblyopsis rosae (assembly GCA_025399935.1). NCBI lineage: Eukaryota > Metazoa > Chordata > Actinopteri > Percopsiformes > Amblyopsidae > Amblyopsis > Amblyopsis rosae. The sequence goes on from JAODTR010000024.1 coordinate 4,252,485, forward strand.
TCCGCCCCTTCTGTCTTTTACAGCGGTCATTAATGGCCCTTATCCAGCCAGGGTGGGGGTGATGGGCACGCCCCGTGTGTTTTTCAGTTGTGAAAGGGAGCCAACAGGCCCCATTTTCATGCTGTTTAACACTCATTGAGATGGAAAACGATGGGATCTTCATGTTTTATGGCGCCAGTGGCTAAACATTTCCCCCAACCAAGACCTAAATGACACAGGGTCTTTAATGCATGCTGGGCCATTGATAATTAGAGTGTGTCTCTCATTAGATCAACAAAGAAGAAATACAAACCAACATGACCACAGGAAGTACTGGTACTCAAAACTGGATAGTTAACAATTCATTACTGTTTTTCATTCAGAGCAGCCTGTAAATGTGGAATCATATTATTATTTTACATTTGATCTAATTCCATCAGTTACAACTTTTTATAAACTAGAAAATTTTTACATAAAGACATTTTCACAAAAAGGATTCAAAGCCATTGTAACTTTTATGTATTTATTTTCACAACAAATCAAAGTTCCATGACAGATTGAATTGCACACATCATTGTTTTGTAATCGTTCTCTCCTTTTATTTTTACAAAAATAATATTCACAGTTAAGACGAAACTTAATTCCAAAATAGCTTCAAAATAAATAGACAATTACATATAGGACAACCACTTAACACGGCATAATGCGGTTTACGTCAGTCAGCACACGAGACACAACACAACTGTGCTCTGGTAGCAGTCCAAGGCAGTCAGTCCATAGGCCAGATGTCTTCACATCAGCTGCTAACCTGTGTGGTCTCTCCTATTGACCTCCTCTGGACATGCATCCTCAAGTACTAGACCCAAACTCCCAGTGTCGACCTCCAGACAGTCACATTGAACCTCAGTCCCCCCCACTCACCCAGACAGTCACCTCTTCACCAACAGGAATACGAGAAGAGAGGGTACTGGCTCCATTCGTTGCCATGGTGATATCCGTGGTGCACGGCTTGCGTTGTGTAATCAGCGGTCAGGTGGTGGGGCGCGGGGTACTGTGCGTGGCTGGGGCCGCTCCATTGGCCCAGTGGCTGCTCGCTGCCATAGGGGCTGTAGATGTGGTGGCTGAGGACCGCCGGCTTGCTGGCCTGGGCCACAGACATGTTGAGCACGCCGCTGTAGTCCTGGTGCTGGCCTGGGGGCGGCTGTGGGACCGCCTCGTGGCCGCGGGGCTTGGTGGAATCGTGGTCCGGCACGGTGGCCACGTCCAGCACCCTGGACTCAAAGCTGCTTCGCCCCGAGCCTCCGTTACTGCTGCCCACACTGGATGACGGAGACGGGGACTTTCCGTATTCATGGAACCTGAGGGACAGAGGGGTTGTTGCCGTCAGTGCGCTTCTAGGATGTCCAACAGAGCGACGTGAGAAGAACCTGTGTAGAACTGTGAAGATGTGTATACCTGTACGGTTGGTATGAAGTCAGTGCTGGCACCAGTTGCTCTGCGTTGTACATGTCTCTGGTGTCTGCTCCTGCGGGGGACTCTGTCCGTACACTGGGCTCTCTCTCTGCTGTAGCCCAAGGTGAGTAACCCTCCTCCTTGATGGTGTCAGCCTCTGTCCTCTTAGGAAGGTCAGTGTCCTTGCCTTCGTAACCCTCGTAGGGTTTGCAGTACTCTGAAACATGCACATCCATCGCATTAGCCTGCCGCTGAAACACAAGGTTGTAGACATCCTGTATGAACATATGAATGGACAGTTTAGGGGTCCGCACCTTTAAACTGTCCCGATGGGCTGTCGTCCTCTGAGTCTCTGTTCAGGACTTCTGGCTTGGCTTTCTTCTCAGGGAAACCTGGGTTCTTGGTGGCACGCCTGTAGAGAAGAAAAACGGTGACTAAAACAGTTGTGAATACGTAATCACGTTGTTAAATGTGAAGCATTCCCCAATCTAAAAGTAATTTCACCTCTTTGTATTGGTCGCTTCATCTCGGAAACCTTTTGCAAAAGGGTTGTGGTCAATCTTCAGCTTCGTTATCTGGGGGGGGGGGGGGATGAGCAACAATATCTGGTTTAAATTCTGAAATGTAAATAAGATAAAAGTCACCCAGTAAAAAGCAAGCAGTCAAACGTGACTTCCCCACCTCCAGGGCTGGGCAGACTGACCTTGGTGTTCTGGTAGGCTGTGACTGCAGTGAAGGACGTCTCCGGGAATGTGAACGTCTGGAAGACGCCCCAGCGTACGCTGTACAGGTCGTCTGCCTGGATGATGTGGAAGCGCGGATGGTAGCGATGCATAGAGTGCAAAATTATCTGGAGAGATGAAAATAAATGAGCACAGTTAAAAGTCTAAATAATTGAACTGGACATTAACATTCTCAAATGTTTGGAAGCAATCTTTGACCCCTTTGAGAGTCCTGACTTTTGACCTAAAGATTAAAAAGAACAGGTCATTTGTGGGTACATTTAAACTTCAGGGTGCGGTCCTGCAGACTTACGTGTCCGTGCTGGTCTAGAGTGTTGTTGGTCAGTTTGAGCTTGAGGAAGGAGACGAACTGCTTCATCCAGTGGCTCCCCAGGGCCGGAGAGTCTGGGTGGAGGTAGGTCCTGCATGGAGGCTGGGGTTCTGCTTTTCCTGCCACCTCCCATTTCTCTTTATTCCACTGGAGAGATAGACAGACAGGCAGAGCACCATTTAGACCAGTCTGTCACACCGAGTGACTAGTGTTGTCCCAGTGTGTGGGAGGGGACTGATAGAATGGAGAGTGATGGTTTGGCCACTACCACCCACTGAGACATGGGCTAGTACAGTGGGCTCCCGGCAGGGGATAGAAAAACAGGAAGAGATAACTCCCTTTGATGTACAATGTCAGGGGAGGGGGCAACCAACAGGGGATGTCTTGTCTGGGGACACTAGCAATCAGAGATGTCTCCACCGTTTGATATAGGGTAAACTAAATGTATAGCGCACCAATTGGTTGTAGGTAGTAGGCTGACTGTCTTGTTTCGCTATATAATGTTAAACTTTTCACCAGATTATGTTTACCTTATATCTGAAGCCGTCCTCAGGCACCATGTCAACCAGCAGGATATACTTGGCACATGAAATCAGCCCAGAAAGATTGATTTTACAGTGTGGAAACATTCTCCTGTATAAGACACCAATATAATCAGTTAATGAGTGTAGATAATACATACTAGAACATTCTGCCATCGCACATAATAATATTTCTCCAAAATCTTCTTCTTCCATGCTATATGTTTTGTCTCACCTGCCAGGCTTAGTGATGATCATCTCAGTTCCTATTTCATGGAAGGACTTCCAGAGATCAGGATCCTCCAGAGTCATCCTGATGCTACCCTGGAGGTAGGCATCAGACCCGGCCGCCATAGAGGACAGAGGTGGGCCACCGAACCCAGGCTTTAAGTCTGGTCAAATAATGTAGAACAATAAATATATAAATACAAACAATGCAAGACTAATTATAGCCACACATCAGAAACTGGTATAGGATCAGTGAATGCTTTAATTATATTATTAAATATTATATTATATTATATTATATTATTTAAAAAATATAGAATTTCTAAGATCAAAAATCTTAGAAATAAATTAATTAAAAGACAAGTAAATCCTTGACAAAATTATTTTACTTACCCGTAATAGACTGCATTCCACAGCTTACGTTTTAGTAGAAGATTCATGCACGAATCTGTCTTTTTAACAGGCCTTATCAGTGATATCCAGTGTTGATTCAAATCTGCTTGTGTCTTCCAAGAGGTTATATGAGCACTCCTTGGTAAAAATCCAGTAGTGTAGGGTGTTAGAAATGAAGTGCTGGGTTGAGCTTGTGTCAGCTGTCTGACGGGTTTGTATACCTGCAGTATTGGGTGTCCATGACTTTTAAGGGGAGCCCTGGAGTGGGTGGGATCAAGAGAGCCATTCCCAGGCTTTGAAGTGCCACATAGATGAGTCAATGTCCCACTGTGATTGGAGGGTGCTGGAAATCAAAGAGACTTAACAGAACCTTGATACCGTCCCCACAGGAAGGGGGACTGAGGAAATGAATCTTTATTAACTGCTAAGAGACTTTTAAACAAATATGGACGGGCTTCCCCATTGCAAATCGAGGCTTTCAGCAGCACCAAAAAAAGGGTTAATATCATTCACACAGGCATAACCACAGAAAAACACAATTTAGTAAGCCTATGCCATGTGGTGACATATTAAGTGAGACAATACACTGGTAAAGACCTTACTGTTGTGTTGAACTTTGTAAACACTGGAAAACCTTGCTTTCTCACACCCCCTTACTAACCAAGTCTGGAAAATAATGAACAATAGATTTCACCTTTTGGTCCTTTCCCTTTCATAGGAACAGATAGTGGGTGGGAGACTGTAAACCCATAATGGTGTGATAACATGCACTCTTTCAGTATAACTTTTACCTGGGGGCATCTCTCAGAGCTGCCGCCCACAGTGGCTGTGTATTGGGGTGTCTAGACAGGCCTATGCTCTGATAGATAATCTCATTAGGCCGGTTTCCCCTGAAGGAGCTAGTTTCTGCATGTGGAGAAAGCTAGTGTATGCGCTAGCAATTAACAGCTAGTTAGCACCACGCGCCTAAGTCAGCCTTGAATGGGACAGAAGGGGAAAGAGAATAAAGACCTGCCACAACAACCGCACCATCCTCACTACATCCACATCCAGGGAAAATCTACACGCGACATTCACAGGCTGTCTCCGCTCACCACAGGCAAATGAATGCTAAACGCCCCCAATGCTCACACACAAGACCTGCTTTCATAATATTTGAAAACAGGCTTCCACTGTCTGAAGTTTGACATGTGATTTGAATTGAATCGCATGCCTTTTACCCTTCCTTAGTACAACACCAAACACTTCTAATTGTATTCAAGCGTTTGCATAATGCATACAATAGCATCCGTTTTTTATTATACCTAGACAGACAAAAGCAATCTGACTTCATCTGATGTGTTGAACTGAGCAATGCTATAAATAGCAGCACAACACATCTGGAAAATGTGTATTTAACAACATAAAAAAACGAGTGCACATGTTCCTTATAAATTGGTAGGAAACAATGGAGGGCCAAGCAGTTAAGTGTATAATACAGAGATGTTTACTGCTAGAGTGGGCAGCCTGTGAAAACATTGATTAGCTTGTTTAAGGGCCCTATTTTGGGTCGATGCAGAGAGGGTAATGGCTACACAGTAAAGACGGTGCCATCTGGAAGACACACTCAGACAATGAGCTGTGTGCAAGCATTTTAGCAGCGAGGACTTGGTTCATGTTAAAAGCAGAGAGGCTGAGTCAGGTACTAGTATTCCCTGGTGTGGAAGCCCAACTCGGTGTAGCAGAACATTGGCCTTGATGAAGTGTTTTTATTATCCTTATGTGAAACCGTCTTGCAGAGGAGTTATTCATCACAAGTACAGCGTTGCTCTCCTCACCTAACACTTCTAACGGGCAAACTTTTAAGTTTCCTGGCACCTCAACACTCCCTCTTGCGGAATATTCCTATAAATCTCTTCAGAAGGAGCAAGATCACACATGGCCGTGTCTGTTTACAATGAACAAGGTTACTGAAGAAACACTATGACTGCAATTCTAAACGCATGGTGTGGTTTAAGCAGCGTGATATAAGTGTGCCAGTCAGTGTACATTTCAGCAGTGGTAGTGTCAGCCCTGTTACATGCTGTGAGCAGGCAACAGGTGTTACAGAGGCCACTATAACAGCTAGCCTCAAGGGGTTTGGACTTGGTTGTGAGAAACCCTTAAATGATGTGTAGGCTACAAACTAAATCATGTCTAATCCACCCACCATGAGTCATTAAGCATTTTCTCTCTGTATTAAGCCCTAAGTAGTTTACTGATTATGACTTTAGAAAGTTCAATATACTGTTATTTACACATTTTCTAGGGAAGAACCAGAGATAACTAGGTTTATTAGTTGTTAGAAAGTATCACAATGAGGATTCATGAATGTTTTAGGTCATACAATGGCTGCATGGCTTGCATGCTTGTTGATTGCCAACCTGAGCTTGTGTTTCCCCATATATGTTCCACCCTCACCTTCAATACTGATGCTCTACCTTCCAGGTGTCAGTCTCTGGCCATTTGCTTTAACTGCACAGATCCCCTTGTGCTCAACTGTTAACAGCTGCCAATACACAGCCAGGTCCTAAGGATGAGACGGCTATGGCAGCCCAATAAAGAGCCCCCGGAGTGGACTGACGAGAAATCTCACACCTTTCGCTCACATTAGCCATGCAGCATGCCCTTTTGATGCTTAAATGGCCACTTTGAGAGGCCCATGGCTGAACAAGCTCATGTCACAGGAGCCAAACAGTATATCAGTATATCACAATAGGAACAGTTCTATAGCTGTACATGTCAAGGTCAGTCACAATACCAAAGTGTCTTTTCAACAAGCCCATCTCAACAACCCATTAATCCTACAGTATACTGTAGGCACATCATTGATTTCTGAAGCTGCACTATTGAAATCATGCTATGAAAAGTGCAAATCACAATAAAATCTTCACTAAACTGCACAATTCTTAATAAAGGAAACCTTCGTTATGACCACCTTTCAGCGTTATTTTGTGGAGAGAATTTGTGAGCGAGGACACATTTGGCCGACCAAATAAGAAAACAAACCTCACATCTAGCTTGCCTGGCAATGGGGGCAAATGACAACTTCACAGCACTTCATAAGAAACTCCTGGAAGTTGCTAATGAAGACTAATGACTTCCCTCGTGTCGGAGACTTCACACTAGAGTGTACAAGCCCTTTGACCACAATGTCATTGTGGGCAGCAGGGTGGTCTGCCAAATACAAGCATCGGTGGCGCTAAGAAAAACAGGCCTGCTACACATGGTGCATGCTGAAAAAGGAAGATGTCTATTACAACAACAGGGAGTACAACATATAACTGACCAATGTTGGTTCACAAGTGACAGTGGTTCTTATATTTATAGCAAAAGTTGTTCTATAACTGCATGACTTTTTGTGAAGTTTGTTTTCCATGTGGATTAAGTGTTAATAAATTAGTCTGACTTGAATGTCTTTTTGCTAAGGTGCTAATGTATAAACACCTTTGTTGCAACACATACAGATAGTCATAATCCTACTCCCTAATGTGCTACCTTTATTGTTAATTTGCTTTTAATGGATTGAGTACACCGCATGGCTGGAGTGGTAAAATTACTTATCTGATTATAAAGATGATCTTCAATAAAATGTACTGCTAAACAATTGTTATTGATGAAGATTAAGCATGGAGGCAGGGAGGCCTAGGAAAATCAAACTCACTTTTATTCATGAAAATAGTATGCTTCCCTCATGTGGCCTCTAGATTCAGTTTGGCCTATCACTGTTGAGCTCACAGACAAACCACTGCTGACACTATATTTTACCATGCCTATAGCTTCAATGAAATTGTGAGAATGTTGTGAATTATTCATGCTTATCATGCCATATACATGATAACATCACACAAATTATAAATAACCATGCCAATTCAAAACTAAAAGATTTCACTTTCAGGTCTGAAATTAAATTCAACAAATTTAAACAGAAAAATACAAGTTAAACCCAGAAATGAAAAGCCTTTGATTTCCATGTACATCTGTCATGGTCAAATTCAGCCAATATAGGAAAATCAAGGCATACTCATCGTTTGTATTAACTGATAACTGCTTACTGCAAACAAGAGCATACGTTATGTCCACATTTTCACTGTGAATGCAGTATTAGTTCAATATAAGATTTAAGTGAAATGTTGTTTTAATAGGCTTTCATTTTATACCTCAATCAATGTATCAATCTAGTTTATGGATGTGTAAAATGTTAACATGTTTTAAAGTCATTGCTACAATGAGAAAATCCAGTATTGATTGTTAGTTAACAACACCAGCAAAAACAAGGTCTATAAACAGCTTCCTAAGACAAATGAAAAAGAGAAATAAGCACACAAATTAAACTAATGGCATATAAAACGTAAGCATATGTGATTAAACAAATTTATTCTGGCATTAAAAGTCAACTGAAGATATTTGGTGGAAATATGTATAGAAACCAAAATAGCTGGTACACTTGCATTTAACCAAGATATAGGTGTACTGTAAATCCACACAAAATCAAAGTTACCATAAATAAATGAGGCCCTTGCAGGGTAACTTATTAGGCAGTTTCAGCAGGCAGCACAAAGACCAGGTAAACATTTCTCAAGTATATTTTTGGTTTGTGACATCGTATATGCATTTAGTCCAAATATAAAGAACACATTTTTCTCCACCGCTAAGATGTCTAGATGAGAAGGAAAAACCTTAAACCCAGGCAGCTCTTAGTCAAGACACATTCCCAAAAGAAGCTCAGTCGATTACAAAAGTATTACACCAAAACAATAAACATCTCAAAGGGTGATAATACAGTATTTGTTTGCTCATTAAAAATTATATATTTTTTTGTGACAGGTTTACACTTGACAAATTTACATAATTAGTAAACATCCTTCTTTTTATAGAAAAACTGTAAAAAAAAACAAAAACATTCTATTGTCTTCCTCTGAGTCGAAATAGAATTAGATAATTTTACCAAAAGGGATCAATTTAAAAGGCATCACCAAAACCTCCAACTTTTCAATTCCACTTAATTCAGGAAATATGAACATATCAAATCAATGTGTCTAGTAATTAGTCCTGTCAGTTGTTTCCCGAGTTGACTGGAAGTGAATTGACCTTTTAAAGCTCTTGCACACATACGCACACACCTCTTCATCTCTAAACTAATACATAACACTTAGATCCTGGAAAAAATGTTAGGTATTAGGATATGTTTTATAATATTCAAAAACAAACACTTTTCCCATATCATTTAGGAAAATGCTGGTGACAAGACTGATTCCTGGAATGAGCTGCTCCTCCTAGCTACGAATGCATGATGAAAAAACATACATTAGGACAGAATACAATAAAAATACAGTGGGTACAAAAATAACACAAAATTAAGTGATTAATGAAAAACACCCCCGTGTGTAGACATATCCAACCTGCTACAGGGTTCTATGCACCACAGAATAGCCGAACACAGTTGAATGTCCTCATTTCCCGTTAGTGTCCGCTGAAACACAGTTTAAATCCTCGTGCCTATGTAAATGTTCAGAGTGTTTAACAACAGTAGCGTACAGGCACATGCTGCCAAGCGCATGTCCAGATTGAAGCACCTCCAGTCTGTCATGGACAGTTCTTCAGGTGAGGGTTTAACCACAGCCTAAATGATACACGTATCATATACTGTAACAAGATAAAAGATGCATGAACGAAGAAAAATCTGCATACTGTAGGTTCAGATACGTAGTCCTTCAATAGCACGTCTCCATTAAAGTGTGACCATTAACGCAATCTTATGACACCAAACCACTGGAACCAGACAAGTGGGGGGAATGGCTGCATCTTCTCAGGCATCGGGAGTGCCTTGATTTCAAATCCAAACACTCACGCCTAAGACAGGACAACACATTCCATCATTACTGGACAGGCCCAGGTAAAATAAGGAAAAGTGGTTTAGCAGTGCTCTGAAAGCTGGGACACACACACACACAGACACACGCACACACCTTTTCCTGCAGAGGAACTCAGGAATCCAAACTGATAACGGTCACTATTCCTGCAGGACAGTCATTTTTTACTGGTTCAAGAACTATTCAGAGGAGCAGGCTCAGTGATTGGCCAAACGCAAAAGGCTTCATCTCGGTCAATCACTACCAATTGGCCTATCCTTCATGATTCAAGGTACAGCGTGGGAAGCAAGCATCCTTGTGTTCCAGGATCCATTCTGGATAGTTCCTGGAGTTGAATTAGTTCCCGAACCTCCGGGGGAAAACGGACACACACACACACACACGCACGCACACAGACAGACAGACGAAATAGAGCCCTTAAGAAGCTCAAATATCCATGTAATCGTCCTCCTCGTCTGACTCGCTCTCCAGCGAGGACTCTTGACTGGAGGTCTCCTGCACCTCCAGGGCTGGTTGGCTCAGAGTGTCCTTCTTGACCGTGGCCGCAGACTGGGAGGACAGAATGACGTTCTGCAAAGACACCACACAAAAAGCAGGGGGCACCGGTGAGTCATGTCACAGGTTAAAACGGGCAAAAAGGCTGGGTTCTGGCTTCACTTGTAAAGCGCACACACACAGACGATGGATACCTTTAGCCTCTGTTTGGTTTCTTCTGAAATGCTGCCTTTGGGGGAGAGCAGGGTGGGCGTGGGGGGGGTGACGGTGATCTCGGGGGGGAACTTGGTGACTGTCGAGGGGATGAAGAGCTTTGGCATGCTGGGGGGGATACGGGAGCGGATGCGGCTGGCGTCTGGAAGCTTGGACGGATCACTGATGGCGTACTGCTGCTGGTCTGCCACACACACACACAAACACACACACACACACACACCAGGAAGGAGAGTGGCCCATGCGTGAACACGAGGTCACCCACACAAGCACAGGCCGAGGCGATAGCAGCGCAGCAGAAGGTGGTGTCTCACCTAGGCATGGCTGTGTGCTGCTACATGTGGCCGGCTCTTCCTGGTACCAGCCTGCTGTGATGTCCTGGCCTGTGGACACGCTGGTCAGCTTCATTTGCTGGCAGAGGTGAGACTCCTGCTGTCTGTAGGACAGCCCCTCTGACGGCTGCTCCCGCTCCTCTGTGGAACACAGAACGTGTGCTCACTAGGCAGAACACAGAGGACAGCAGGGTTCACAGTCCCTTGTGGAGGCTGTGATCTCGTCCTGAACAGACCTGCTCCCCCGTTTAGAAGTTATCGTGTGACTAGGAGGAGTAGCCTTTTAGATTGCATTTGAGGCATGAAAATCCATAAAATCCATCTGGGATGGACGCCTGGTCCAAACCCTGCTCGCTAAACGCAGGGGTCCCACAAGGACCTGTGTTAGGTGCTACTCTACTCTTCTCTTAGCCCTGTAATTTCTTCTCATGGATTCTTATATCACTGCAATGCTGATGACACCCAACTCTACCTCCAATCCTCCATCTGACACACAGATCTCAGCTCGCATCTGAGTGTCTCGCTGACACAAGTGCCTGGATGTCTACACATCACTACAAAACAGAGCTACTACACCTCCCGGCGAAAGACAGTCCTCAATTGGACCTGTGCATCACCCTTGAGAACACCATAGTGTCCTCCTCTCCTACTGTAAAGCGTCTTGGAGTCATGCTGGACCACCATCAGGTGCAGCAAACATCCCTGCAAGATTCTCACTCTACAAGATCAGAAGAATAAGGCTGTTCCTCACAAGTAGTCATGACGACAAGATGCTGTAAATATTGTGATATAATAATAATATTGGTTGCTTACAATTGCTGGTGTATGACCTGTCCAACTAATGTCAAATGTACTACACGTAAGTCGCTTTGGATAAAAGCGTCTGCCAATTGATATAAATGAGAATGTAGCTATAGTTGTTATTCACTTTTGCCTTCGTCTACAGAAAAAACATGTAGGAGTCGATGAGCAGATACTCTCATACAACCCTCACAATACACTATTCTCCCAGACCTCTATTAATCCTGCCTAGGGCATCTTGTCCTCAGTGTAGCACTGCCTCATGTTTGGCTGTGTGTGTGTTATAGTTGTGTCCATGTGCCCTCAAAGCCATCTCAATATGGCTGACATACCCTCTTCACACCAAACCATTAGGAGCCTGAAAGTGTAAGCTCATAGTATGTATGGTGCACTTGAGAAAATATTTGTAAAGTCATATTATGAAACTGGATTGTATATGCGCAAATGCACTATTATTGTAACAATAAATATTGGTGATAATGCTATTAATATATAGATTATTTCAAATCTATTAATGACTAATCTCTAAATTAAATAAAAGCCATTTTAAATTTGAGTTTAAGGGAATGCTGATTAGAGGCAATTATTTCCCTGGGTTAGGTTGCAGATTTTGTCCAAACAATGTGATTAACAAGTATAGACTGAGTTTTGCAATTTCATATGATACAATAACCTGCATTTACATTGAATATTCATGATGGGTATCAAAACATAATTATCTCAAGACCTCAGGAGCTCAAGTCAGGCAATGTGGCTTTATCAAATGCCTAATTGTGGGAGGGTATTACAAAACCCACAGGCAGGTAAACAAATAAAAACTGTCCAGAGTGTAAGCATTATGTAACCCTGCTGCGAAAGGCCACTTATGCCCCCTGCTGGTCATTCAGACTAATAAGCAAACTAGCAACACACCATGTACAAATCAAAGAAATCAGTAAGTGTGCGTGTGACGCCATAGAATCCCATCATCCGCCCCTCCAACCCTGTGTTACCTGTGTGTGGCAGGAAGGCCATGGTTCTCCGGTGCTGTGCCGGGTCGTGGAAGCCCGAGGCCGGGGTTCTGGGGGTCACCTTGCCCAGGGGCTCGTACAGTGGCTTGGCCTGGCTGTCCTGAGCGGGCAGGGGGTGGCAAGCAGCGTGGCCCAACAGCATGGGGGCAGGGAAGAAGATGTCGCGGTGGTCCTTGGCGTACTTGGGGGTGGTAGGTGCGTCGCCGGCACACTGCGGAGACGAGAGGAAAAGAGCGGCGTTTGGTTTAGCTAGAATGTGCTGGGGTGCACATCCTCCTCCTCAAGGTCTCGTGCAGGGTGAGTCCAAGTGGACAGTGCTCTGCCACGCTCCTCTGCCTGCGTGGAAGGGCTGGCGAGAAGTCCAACTCCACCAGCGTCTAACAGCAGACACTTTCCTGGGTGTCTTTTGAAGACCACTTGTAAACACGAGATGCTGCATAAACAACCTGTGACAACAGCCGCCCTGCTCCCACAGCCGCTGTCATGGCAACACAGAGGAACACAGTCAAGGCAGGATGAATACACTTTCTCTACAGCTTTCCCTTTAAAATGGATGAAAAGCACCAGCCTTGTAACCACACATTCTTCTCTATGAGAAGTAGTCCAATGTATGAAGTAGCTAAAAAAAGTATTTCACCCAACGCAACGACAACACTTACTATAGTTTTATAATTATTTAGCTTTTTTAACATATTTTATGTTTATAAAACTAATTCTGTCCATTCTCGGATAGTAACCGGATCGGAAGTTTCATCAGCAATTGACACCCATCGTGAATGAGAGATTAATATCTGGAAAAATCTGCAGAATGACTGAATATTTGGGTAAGATACTGAGTCAAACGTTTAACCAAAGTTAATTTGAGCTTGAACATTATCATAATGTGTATTTATTTTATTTATATACGAACCTACAAGCTACCAGATACCAGATTATTTGCCAGTTGCCAAATGTCTTTTTCTGCCAGTGACACTTCAAGGATTTTAAGTTAACTGATGTTCTGAGTCTGTGCCATGTATGTAGAAGCTCCCAGAGGCACTCATGCCGCAGAGCATAGACCTAAGATAAACACGGCAGTCTTCCAAACCCCTGACAACAACAGACCTCACAGCTCACTTCAGCTCAGACCCAGACCAACAAGCCAGCTACCAACACACATGTGCACACAGTTCCACAACTAGCTTTGATGATCTCCACCTCATAAATTAAAGAAGGACACAAAAAATTTAAGAACTAGTCAGTCAGACCTGGTGTACAGAAAACACTGTACCTAAAATGAATTGCACCAGATTTCACGCAGGCAACCAGAATGTTCCTCCAGTCTTTAATGTGAAGTAAGTTCAAATGGACTACTGGCAGTCAAACTAAAATCCCCAAAATGTGGTTCCAGCAATGATTCTGTGAAATTACTGACGGTTTCAGTTATCTTTCAAACACAAAACGCTTTAATAAAATTGCTTGACCAAATAATATATATCTAGTAAATCACAATAAAGCCTTGTTGTCAAACTACATTTCCATGGATGGAGCTTGATATGGCTAAATGGGGGGACCCTAGAGTGTTACAGTGATGTGATTCAAATTATTCATTCTGAGGAGGTAAATAATAGGCATGTTGTATTGAGAAAGCTACTAGCATTAACCTACACTGCATAATCTCTTAATATAGTCAAGCTGTTGTAAGATAATTGAAAGCTAATACACTTTGTCAAATTCACCAATATCTCATGGCATTTTCCTAAGTTACGTGCTAAAAAAAAGATCAATAAAGTGGCGAACACCATTCACAACAACAATGATGCTTGGCTTCGCAATGCGTTTCAATGTGTTGTGCAGAGCTTCTGAGGGAGTTTGTTTTAATTTTAGTTCAACTTTAGCAAGGGTTCTTGAGACTGACTAACCCTGCATTTAAAAGTACAGTACATACGGTATAAAATATACTGTAAGAAAATGTAAGTTACATCTGTTACCATTACCAGTGAGTGAAAGAGCAGTGATTCAGAGAAATAGCATTTGAAACCACTAGACCCTGCTCTTGTGAGGGCTTGAGGGAGCATAAATCCGGGTGAAAAGATTGATTAATTTCTGAGGCACACGCATAGACAGGCATTTTCATATCTTGCAGCGAAGAAGTCGGATGAGTCACTCATATATCTCATTGCATAATAGCACCTAACAAGAGTTGGCGGTGAAATATTGCACAGCCAGTGATTGAATGGACTACAAGACAAAGTCACATGCATGACCCGGTTACACAGTGCTACAGTTTTCAAATCAGATGTACTTCTAGTTGCAGAGGTGAGCCTGCAAGCTGGTCTATCAGCAGATCCATGCCAGGGCCACCTGACATGGTATGTGAGTCGACACTTACACTACCTCCCCTCAAACTTAGTTAGTTCAGACTGCATTCCCTGGCAAAGTCTGAAGCACTTTTCACATCTTTGCAAGACAATGACTCAAACCTAAGCCCAGTGTGGGCAGAATTAGTAGTAGACTGAGCCATTGTCCTTGCACATACTTGTATTTATAACACTTAACACAAAACTCATGAAGGACCCACTTTCACCCCGTTAAATTGAATTCACACTACTTAGAAATGATTACATAATTTTGGTAACATACAAGCCTATTTGTTATAAGAAGTCAATTAAACGTTACAGAGGACACAACTTAGGAATACATGAGTGAAATGATCTCGGCTGTAGCTGCTTTTCACCAGCCTGAGGTTTGGGAAACATCACCGTGACAACAGGATGTGGGCAGAGAGACCCTTGATGACTGTGTATGCAGGAGAGAGGGGGGGCCGGGGGCAGCTAGTGACTCCCACTGCCGAGGCAGGGGAACTCATGGTCTGACAAGGAAACTCCTAAACAGAACGCTTTGTGCTCATGATTACTGGTTAGGGCATCTGTTGTCCGATCTTGTGTCCACTTCCCGTTTTCAAAACAATGCAGACATCGGAGAATAGATACTTCCTTGTTGCACAAATCCACACAGAAGTGCGGCACCTTTAGCTACAGCAGGTCACACACACATTGTATGCTGCCTTTTATGTGCTCGTTTTAAAACAATAACAAGTATGGCAACTATGGAATATGGACTGAGGCCAGAGGAGACAAAAAGGGATATTTCATGTTATTTTGAGCTATTCTGGTAGGTTTGAACAGGGACACGTCTAATGGACCAAATATGACTTTACTCCAGTCCTAATGAAAGGCAAACTGAATCAGAGGAAAGTAGTCACTACCACAGACATGGATGTGCAACACCCCTATATCTCAAAAGGCACAAGCAGCTGTCATCTGTATAGTCCAAAGTATACTTTCCACATTTGTGCAAACGCACCGGTCAATGCGCATGATGTGAAGTTCATCACGTGCACAGTCCATGTACCGCTTCAAATGTGTGTTGTTGGCGCATGTGACACTGAGCGTGCACGAACATAGACGTATGCACACTATTACAGTGTAATAATCCAAGAGGAGAACATTATGTATTTGACGAGCTTAAGCGCGCATGCATGTTAACTGCAGAATGTAGCTGCACTATGCATCGGAGGAGAAACCTCCATAGTGATCTGTGTGGACAATATTAAAAGACCACTGCATCAGTCACTTGATTTACCATTTGTAGAATGTTTATTGTATTACTTGAATATTATATTTATGTAAATGTGCAGTGGTCCATTCATTTTTTCCCGAGCTGTATGTACTGTGTATCACCACAGTGACATATTTGTAGTATAAATATATTAGTATATTTACCTGTCTTTGGGCAGATGTGGCCTGCTGTATCTGACAGAACTTCACCGCCTGGTCCAAGGCCACATCTTCATCAACCTGAGGACAGACAGAATGTAGACATTAGGCCTAAAGGTGAGCACAGAGCAACACATGAAGCAACTAGAGCAATTCAAACATTTAATTATAGTGAATATGACCTCCAGTGCCCTGGATAAGACAGTGGTGGTAAATATACTGGTGAACAGGAAGTGATGTAGTGTGCGTATCAGGAAGAGAGTCACTACACTAGGAATATTGTGTGGACAGACAACTAGACAAAGAAAAACAACAACATAACATAAATAAACAATAGCCCAGCGCAAAGTCAGGAGAATTATAACCGCTTTCAGTGCAAATTGCCGTTATCTTATGCAGCATCGTGTAATATTTATACATCTCATTCTATAATGTATAACAATGCCATGCTTGACTGCACCAATGCTTTCAACACCCACACACCCACACCATGTGTTTCTGCATCTGCAGCGAACCCAATTGCCATGCTTGAACAGCACAGTGACATTCAATAGTAGAGTAGAATAGTAGACACGTAGAGTGTCTTGTATGCACCGCTGCATTCCGCTAACTTTGCACAGGGGACCCTGTGCAACAATACCTCCAACATCACAAAGTTCTGATAGTGTGCAAATGTCAAGCAAAGTCCTCAACTGTTGTCGTAGCAGCAGCAGCAGCAGCAGAGAAAGCCTCTCATTAGAGTGCTGTACGGCCAGAAGACGTGTCAGGTGTGTGTGGGCGTTAGCTTAGCTCTAGTATAAAAGGGTACTGCAGAGGTAGTGCACTCACACACCCTGTGCGCAGCGATTTAAGGGCCACCACAGGACGACTGTTTCCCCTTTGATATGAAAATTATGCAATCTTCAAATAGGCTGCCCAATCCTCAGTGCAGATCATTTTAGGTATGTTCACAATACAATTCCAGACCTAGACTCAAAGGTCTGTTTCATGGAATATTGCTCATATCTGTTTGGACTAAAATGGCCATTAATTTAACCTCTCATACGACTAAAACGAAAAGAGATGGAGTCAGAGAAGCAGTGCTTTTATGCTGGCTGTAACCATATCAATGACCGACCATTTTAGAACACTGACTTTTGAATAGAGTCACTTCACTTGGCTACGGGAAGTGTGACGGTGAGCTATTATTTAGCACAACTATTTGTGGCAGAGCCCCTGTATATACTGACAGAACACATGTAGTTAAAGATGTTCTTCTGAATTTCCCTATCCAACTTAGTAGACTCTCTGTTCACTCACACTGCAGCTACAGCCCTGTGGTATGACACAGCCAATGACATGGCACCATCCTGAGGGCCAGCATTGATCAGGTGTCTCTAGAGGAGTCTAGAGCTGTTGTCACGACAGCACTGACCATGGCCAACAGTTAGAGGAAATTCATCACAGAGACACTGCTGTCAAACACTAACTGGATTGGAAATTCACAAATACAATTCAACTCTTGCACAAAAAAGTTATACAAATTATAAATATAGAATTGTGTGCTTCCTTGTGTCCTTAATATACAGTAGTCTGTAATGTTAACACTGTAGGTATTATTTTCTTGCTTTGTTGATATATGTTATCCTAAATTATATTAATCAATATTAATGTATAATAATAATAATACATTGCAATATTGATTAATATACCCTATTATAGCATGAATGATATCTTACAAGAACCCAGACATGGGACCATGAGCAAGGATTGCATGCCTAACCATTTTTCTTTCTTTTAACTTGTGATTTTGCTGAATTGCATCTAGTACAACATATTAAATAATAATCTACTGCCATGGATGGAAGGGTGGCTACAGAGTGTTCCATAAAAGCAAAGACGGTGCATGCAGTGGAGCACCTTTCAAATAGCTTTCAATTTCTTTCTAAAAATGGACAAAAGCTGAAATGACCTTATGTAGCTCCAGAAATCACTGGTAGCTTAATGGGTGCAATAAGTACTGTTTTTGTGACTACATACGGTTTTTAACCCAAGTAAAAAGTACCACCAGAAAATATATCAAGACCTGCTATTGAAACAGTCTAGGGTCATTGGATAATTGAAATAGGCGCTTGCTGACTTACAAAGAAAGGACTAGGAACAAGAGGCTATCTCAAGGTATATACAATGACGGTGCACAACAGTTTGCGGTTTAAAAAATAGACAAAAAACAATAAACCAAACCACAGCTTTCTATGCTTTCTTTTGCGCCAGTGTTTGAAAACAGAAACAGGGAAAGTCCCTACCCCTACTCAAGGCTGTGTTACTAATTCAGTTTGAAGAGTGGTTTCCTACGTCAATGTTTAAAACTGCCAGCATCACAGAATAATGTGAAAACAATAAGTAGGCAATGGCATTACGTTCTCATCTGAGAATAATACGGCATACGGCAGCCAATGCTAGCTTGTGGTTAAATATATACTTCTGTTTGCGGTTATGCATGTATGTGTGTGTGTTGACATATTATGTGATTACCCAGAAGAAAGGTACCTGTTTGATGAGCATGTAAGTCTCTGACATGATCTTTTCAATCCGGCCCAGATCGTAGGTCATGACCTTCTGCCCTTGCTGCCACACCCTGTAGGCATCCAGCAGCAGGGTTTTGCCTGACTCGGCATCCTCTAAGAGCTTCCGCTTTCTGCTGGGCCTTCTCTGAAGACCCTGATCGGTCCCGCTGGCTGCCACAGAGGCCTTGGCAGCCAGCGTGTGAAGCTGCTGCTGCTGCTGCTGCTGCCTGGAGCTAATGCTCAGCTCCTCCAGGGACAGCTCTGGTGTCCGGCTGCTTTGGGCCGCCTTATCCCCAGCCTCCACCACAGCTCTAGGGGCTTCCTGCTGAGCGTGGCTCCCCTGGCAGTCCATATTAGCGGCGGCCTTCCTCCAGAGGCCAGTGTCCAGCTCCATGGGCTCATCTGGTCCCGCCCCGGGGCCCCCGGCCCCAGGAGCTTCCGTCTTCCCAGACTGCACCTCATGAGGCTTGTCCCCGTTACCGGTGAGCAGTAGGGCAGGGGGGAGGAGCTGTGCCTGGGGGGTCTCCCTGTGCCCAGGTTCAGGGCCCACGACACAGGCTCCGTCGGCGAGCCCTGGCTTCTTTGGCAGCGCATGCTTGACGTCCTCTGCGCTGGGCCTGTGCGACGCGTCTGCCGTGGTCATCTCCCCCATGGGGGGAGCGGGAGCTTTGGAAGGCTGCTCCGACACCTGAGAGAATGAGCAGAGCCTTGTCACGACACACGCAAGCTGGATGCTTGAAGAGGTGCTCTTTAGCTCTCTGTGTGTGTGTGTGTGTGTGTGTGTGTGTGGTGAGCTGTTGCTCCTTACCCCTGTGAGGTTGTTCAGATTGTCCTCCAGGACTTTTACAGTTAGGAAAAATGCTCTCTTGGCCAAAACCTGGCGATCCACATCCCGTAAATACTTCCTTCAGGCATGAGAGAGAGAGAGAGAGAGAGAGAGAGAGAGAGAGAGAGAGAGAGAGAGAGAGAGAGAGAGAGAGAGAGAGAGAGAGAAACATAGGATAAGCTGTAGAACAAACAGCCGTAAGTCACAGCAGCAGCAGGGCGTCCCTTACTTTCCCTGGTCGGGGGTTCTCTGGAGCATGAAAGACACTTTGAGCAGTGTATCGTGATCCTTGAGCTGATACAGCACCTCCAGCAGCAGGACGATGGAGCGGTTCATGTGCGATGCAAAGCTGCCCGGGCGATCAATCTCATCCACTGGAATACGCCAGATGCCCTGGAGAGATGGGGGCATTAGTGTGGTGGGGTCTCCATACAAGTAGAATTTAAGAAAAATATGTATTTCCAACAAACTCATTTTAAAAGGTTAAAAAGCCAACTTTATTATATACATATATAGAAATATCTACATTCTCTGTTTATATAACCCAGGAGTGATCCAATATGCAACACTTTTCTAAAGTTACAGAGCATATGTGAATCTAGATTATATTACACTTTTAGAAAAACAACAGGTTTTGAGAGTATGTGACACGAGGAAACAATTAAAAATGGAGACTTGCGAGTTAAGTGGAAAAGAACAGTGGAGAGGGGGCAAAAGGAATCCATCTGAGCTCAAATATGGCATTCAAACAAAGAAAGCCCTAATGAGGAGATGGAAAGACATGCTGCATGCCCGGCAGAGTTGTGGGCTGGTGGTGGGGGGGGTCATTTTCTCTCTGGGCAGACACCCTGGGCAGCGTCATTACTGCACTCATACTACACCATTAGGAAGAGTGGAGAACACCTCCTGCTTCCACGCAAAGGAAAAAAGTGGACTCCTCTTGCCAAAAGAATGACGAGCTGTTGTCGGGGGAAGATAAAGGCGGTGAGGACCAGGTTGAGGACTCCATAGCAAGCGTTGGCGGTGCAGCATCGGTCTAATATAGTCGTCAAGACGTCTGCTCTATCAAGAGTGGGCAAGGCCGGGGCTAAAGCTGACCATCGCAGGACAGAACGCAACAAATAGAAACCATTCAATTCACTGTGGCACACCTCCTAACAGACACATAGACAAGTATAAGAAAAGAGATACATACATCTGTCAAAACAATCATTTACTGAAAAGGTGTGGACCACTTCTCAATAACAATAAACAATAATAAATACATATGGGATCAAATGTAGATTTGTCCTCTCAATTTACGTTTTATTTTTTCTTTCCTCGGCAGGTTTGTAATTATATATGTATTATTGCTTCTTTTGTTCCTGAACACACCACTAAATAATTCAGCAGTGCAGCACTTTTACTTGTGCTCAGAAAGTTCATCAATAATTTTTATGCTGGGTTATTGGAATCTGTTGGGGCGACTGGAATCATTACATTTCACAAGACCAGACCATTACTCTGATGCCTGTGTGCAACAACAGAGACATTTTATGATCATATGATGTAATCATGCAGAGCTTGGGTAGGCTTTACCCTCTAAATGCAAGGCTTACAAGCAGCCTCCAACTGCACATGTATGGGAAGAGGGTGGGCTACGCACATGCGAAAAAACAGCTCTAAATGGCTCTAATGGTAGAGAGGAGCTCCTCAGAGGAGAACTATCCAACCACAGCAAATCTGTTTAGGGAGAGCAGGGCCATGGCTTAGCACAGATTACACTGTACCACATCTGATTTTATCAGATGTGTACAAGTTTACAAAAGATGATTTGGACCATAGCATACAGGGATGGAAAAGAAAATATCAAGTAAAAGCCATGCTGAAAAGTGAATGTAAAACTTTACAATAATACAAGCTAACCGTAAATGGCAAACAAGCTGACATTAGCTATACAGGTCAGGTATCAAGAGTACCTATCTCTTACATGGTTAATAAAAAAATATCTTATTATTATTATTATTATTATTATTATATTATCTTATTCTTAGATTAAAAGTGAAGAAATGCCTCCTCTGTGAGCCCCCCCCCCCCGGAGGGCTACAGGAAGGCAGACTAGAGGGGCATGTCACCCTGGCTCTAATAAATATCCGTGTAGCCAAACACGGTTTAGGTAAATGACATCTTGATGAAGTGGGGGGCCAAATGCACACAGGAGCCCATAAACTATCTCGAAGAGGTCTCTAAATCAAACTACGCTAAATCAAATCTCCTGCAATGTTCTATAAAGGAAATGGAAAAGAGGGTAATCAAGCTCAGACACAAGGTCAGACAGAAGCCGGTTTCTCCCTGGGTAAAAAGACCAAGTCATGGGAAGAAGCTGCATGTTCTGGCCAGCAGTCACACAGGGAAACCCATGCCTTGTTGTATAGCCTCTGTCCCCTACTGCCCTGTTCAGTATGCCTTCAATAACAAACCACAAGCATAGCTAATACCAACTAAACTGACGAACCACCAACATAGCTAACACCAACTAAACTGACGAACCACAAACATAGCTAACACCAACTAAACTGACGAACCACCAACATAGCTAACATCAACTAAACTGACGAACCACCAACATAGCTAACATCAACTAAACTGACGAACCACAAACATAGCTAACACCAACTAAACTGACGAACCACCAACATAGCTAACATCAACTAAACTGACGAACCACCAACATAGCTAACACCAACTAAACTTACGAACCACCAACATAGCTAACACCAACTAAACTGACGAACCACCAACATAGCTAACACCAACTAAACTGACGAACC
>JAODTR010000024.1:4300555-4333199 GCA_025399935.1 Amblyopsis rosae
GATTATAGCCTAAATGAAAAGTCAGGAAATTTTCCATCTTGAAATATGTTGTATTTCTTCTCCCAAAAAGAATGGAAGCGAAATCGGGAATCAATAAGAACCGGAATCGATAAGCAGAATCGGAATCGGAACCGGAATCGATTAAATTCAAACGATACCCAACCCTATTATGAGCTTAGTTTGGGTTGTACAGGTTTGGCATGTAATGAAGGATGATGCTAGATCTTCTTTTCACCAACAGTTTAATTTCCCATGTATGTTTCTGGTTCAGCCCTAAAAATTTCAAATACTGACATTTTCATCAATTAGCGATACAAAACCAGAGCTTGTGTTTGCTTTTATCATTGAGCTATGCTGAAATGGCTGTTGTAACTGCATTTTGTTGTGTTTTACTAACCAATTAGATTAAGTTTCGCTACATTGGGGTGGGGGGGTGGGGGGAAAGCAAATGTTTTCAATAGGGGCTTTAATTAGACCCATTACTTCTCCGCTTTTGCTGTTCAACACATTTTGATTACTTAGGACCTCCTTGGGTAACTATAGCAACAGCTATATTGCCCCTGGTAGATGTTTAACTAGAGCCGACAGTAGGGAGAAAGATTTTATTAAGCACTTTGATTTACTGTATCACTGCACTTTATTTCTGTAATGTTTGGGAGTAGTTGGTGTGAGCTACGCTCCAGGAGATTAGGTTTAATCGAAGGCCATATTCCCCCAGAAAGGCATGTTTATCATCTAAGACAAGTTGCATAAAATGTATTTACGGAGTGCTTTAAAAACAGCAAGTGTGTTGAAACTGTTCTTACAGAGCAAGAACATCAATACAGATAAGACAACAACACAAATATGCAGTGTGTGTGTGTGTGTGTGTGCAGCATGAGTGGCTGCACACACACTCACCCACCCACCCCTCCCCTCCCATAAACACACAGCACTCTCTAGATCTTCCAGAGTTCCGTGAAGCACACCTGGTTGCCTTGTAGACTTCAAACCCCTCAGCGGACGCTCCAGCAGCAGAACAACACAGCTCGTCCACGCAGCGCGTAGCGACGCGAGGAGAAACGGAGGACAAAGTGTGAGAAACGAGGCCACCGCGTCCGGCTTCTCACGCTCTGCTGCCTTTCAGAAGACGGGCGTCGGGTTTCCAGTGCGGAGCTGGAGGCTGGCAGCCACCTGTGAACAGTGCCGTGTTACAGGGGGACTCAGTAAGGACACATGGGTTATAGGGTGTGTGCCAGGCACAATGGAAGAAGAGGGTGACAGCGCTGAGCCTTTCTCAAAGGAGTGCGAGTGGCTCTTTTTGTTTGAGGCCTGTCTGTTTTGACAGGTCTGCCAAGTGCCGGGTGAGACTACATGTGTCCTGAGGTACACCCGCAGTAGGTGTACCTTACACACACAAGACTTCATACAGTTTGTTTTAGTTTATTTGCGCCTCAATTAGCACCGGTTAAATAGGATTTCTGTGAAGTTGTTGTTTGGCTTATATGTTTATGTAATGTACTTGTGTGTGTGAGTGGTATGCATGTTGTCTTGTACATACTATTTGTATGTGTATCTGGCACACATTTCTACATTATATTGTATGTACAGTATACAATTGTGTGTGTGTGCCACCTTGTGTGGCTTGTGAAATGGCGTGTGGAGTGACTGTTTGGTTTGCTGTATGTATGTATAAAAGCCACATTCATTCACCAGGGTCACTTTATTTATGGGATCTGTTGAGGCCCTCGGCCATGTTTTTGTAGCCCTGTGTTTACGGGTTTGCAAAGCCGGACATTAACTCAAACGGATTAAATGAGATTAGTGGTGTCACTGAAACAGATGTGATCTTGTCAACCGCTACTTTCTCTTTTTTGTAGCTGCAGAGATGACTACATGTTTACTGTGGTGCAACACTGACCCCTGCTGCATTCAGGAGTCACTGCATCCACACGCATACATAGAGACATACAGAGGGGGAGCGGATTACACTGTATTAACCCATCGCTAGGTTGGTGAGCAGCACGTTGTCCATTGGGGGTCACTGTTCCCATTTGAAAAAAGCATGGGAGGTAAAAAGGGGGCCTTGTGTTCTCCCTCCCTCCTGTTTTCTGCCATTTTGCCTGCCTGATGTAAAATAAAGCCTCTTAGGCTTTGCTACAACGAGCTCAGACGGCAGATACTTTGCAGGTGCCATGAGCATGTTTCCTGCAGCGACTTGTAATGGCTGCTTAATGTTGCCATGAAAACAACATTGTGGGAGATAATGAAACGCTACCGGGAATGAGGCTCGTGCGCCGGTCGAATATGACAGCGCCGTCATTCATATTAGCGAATTAAAGCAGCGAGTAGCGCTTGCCATTCAAGGTCAAATGCAGCCGCGTCACTCGGAATGTTCTAGAATGTTCCCGTGTCCCACAATTAGCAACATTCCCATAAAGGAAAGCTTCAGGAGAGCGTTTTAAACGGGGGGTATTTATAGTGTGCCAAGAGAGAATGATTGGTAGGTACATTTGAATGGGTTATGATTTAGGGACATTGTGCCTTTATGCCTTTGAGACAGCAGCATGTGTTCCGCGCCTTTGCCTCTTTAAAGGCCATTCACACAGTAGCAATTGAACGGAGGGCTGTAATTGTGTTTTCATGTACTATAGATCCTGTCATTAGGGCCCCAGGCCTGCAGGCAGTTATTTGATGACAGCTGACAAGTGGGCGTGGCTGATTGAAACTGCGTGCCTTTGAGAGGAGGGGGTGGGGCTACATGCACAAAAGCTGCTATCGCTTCCTGGTAGGTCTCCAGAGCTTGGCAGTTGGCATGTGTATGCAAAATGGTGTGGGAGAAGACATTTGCAAAACAAATGTGGGGTGTGGTGTGTGTGTGGAGGGGGTGCTAAGATTAATTGCCTGTGCACAATAGAGCGATATGCCCACAGGGGAGGCTTGCAGTAGCCAGATCGTGGCTGTCACGCCCATAGCAGTCCCCGGGGGAGATGGAACCAGGTGGGGGTGTGGTTCTTGTGGTTGACCCACGGGGAGGAAGAGGCTTGTGATTGGTCCCTTGGGTCTCAGTGGGAGGGGCTGACCCAGAGAGGAGCCTGATGTAGCTCTTCAGTCAGTCAGGACATTGTTTATTAGCCTTGTGGCATATTGTTAGGATATTAATAAGTACATTTGTAGAAATTGTCTTTATTGTGAAATCACACAATTCATTAATAGGTTCACCTAAATATATACCTAAAAATTTGCTTAGGGTGACTACTACCACTCATCACTTTAATAATTCTGGATCAGTCACATACAAGTACATTACATGGACACCGTGTCACTTCAGTTCAGTGTTTTGAACCTGCCCATTACAAACAGAGGGGTTGGGGATCTGCTTGGGGTCAGTAGGTTCAAAACACTGAACTCATAAGAGGTTATATAGAGATTATAACACAGGGTGACAGAGGGGGGGACATGAGGTCATGACCTGGATGTGAATGCTCAGCAGTGCGTGGGCGGAGACATTATGCTGTCATTAATTTGTGTGCCTGCTCCTACCGTTCTCGTCTGCTGTGATGGGAGTGTCACCGGGTGCGTGTTGCCGGGGTTACGCATCCAATTGGCCCCGCTCTCCATCTAATTAAGCAGGCAGTTGCAGTGGCGTGGCAGCTCTCCCTACTCCCAGTCTCTTCTGATGCCTCCCTAGCTCCCTTGGGCCTTGTCTTGGCTCTGGGGGGGTACCCCTCGACCTGCACCCCCCCTCACAACCCCCATCTCCCACTTCCTATGACCCGGCGATCGGAAGCGCAGTGCTAAACACACCTCGTCCACATGAAATATTAAGCAGTCATTTCCCCCTTTCCTTTCCCCCCATCGTTTGATATAATACCTTGAAATGTTAATGTGCTCCCACTGCCTGGTTTAAGTGGAATGTGTCCCAAGGTGCCGGTGTTTGTGCTGCGACGTGCATTTCCCTGCTTAAACTGCTGTGGGCATGAAAGTAATATGCCGCACAGGAGAATTACTGTGCCCAGCGTGCAAGTGCCAGGAGGGGAGTGTTTTTATTTCTTTCTTTGTACAGGCAACCTCATCAACACATTTACAAATGCGCAAGTAGCTGACACTAGTGCACTCCAGAGAATTATGTCTTACTGGAGCATGAAATGGCTAAACCTTGACCTGCTGTGCGCTCATCCTGTGAGAACGCACACACATCCATCAGCATGTGCGCCATCTTTAAAATTATGTGTGTCTGAATTCCTTATAATGCCCTGTACGTACTGGAATATTCATCGCGTGTCAGATACTCAGACGCAGTGTGGAGGAAGCAGAAGCTTGTGAACCTTTGCCAGCATACTTGGACTGTCAGAATCCCAGAGGAAGTGACTGTTCACCTACAAAGAAGAATCTTCCTTCTCATTCTCAGAGACTACAACTCAATATATGCTTTATAAAATACAGTATATAGTGGTGTTTGCTGAAAATGCATTTACAATATTATATATAGCTACAGTACATACTGTAAGTGCGACGGCAAACTAGATTTTCTGCCGCTTCACTGTCAGTGACGTCAAAATCATTGTGGGGCAGTTTTGTCATTTCCTGTGCAGTGGAGCAACACTTGAAATGCTAAACTTTGTTACCACAAAATTGCATACTCAACTTGCACCCTTCAAGTGGAACTATATACTATATTGTCTGCATTACTTTGAGCCTTTAGGCTACATTGGCCTTTTGTAGCTAGCAGCGTGCCACGCGATATCCTCTCTATTAGTCTGGCCTCAGTAGGCGCCTCCCCGACCCCTTCCAACCGGAGACAGTGTGATCTTATCAGGCGCACAGTACCATGTCCACCTGATACGCACAATGCGGATTAGTATGCGACTGGCCTGCGGCAGTTCTGCAGCGGGGGGCGCATTGCAATGTACCTCCACAGAAGCTGACGCAGCACGCCTCAGCGGAAATATTCATGTTGTGAGCTGGAAAGGTCAGGTTTGTGTGTCGGGCAAATCCAGATATGTTGATGTTTTTGTTTGTCAGGTGGCCACACGAAATGAATATACTGTACACCTGCGTGCACGCACATACACACACACGCAAGCAAGCTCTGATATTTTGTTTCGCTGTGGAAGCAGTGAGCCCTGCACACGAGAACACACTTGCCTGAACAGTCAACACACACGTACGTGCTCGTCAGTCCTGACAGCCAGGCATTAAATATTAGTGCCGTTTACAAAGGGCTAGTTGGGTGGCTATTCCTTTTAAACCTAAATGTATTATTGATGATAGTAGCCTACAGTACTAGATCTTATGTTGTGGTAGCTAGGATTGGCAGTGCCTGCCTTGCCTAACTAGACAGTATGCTGCTGATTCTAACAGTCCTAGCAAAATATCCCTATATTTGATATACCTAATCCCTGTCTATTGTAAAATGTGGTGTAACACCGATGCAGTCCATTTAATCGATGAGAGGTAAAGCGAGAGTCAGCTAAAATTGGTAATTAATTCATGGTGCCATCTAGTGTTCAGTAATCGCTACAACATGTTTTGTTTTGTCAACTCAGCATCGCATGTGTGTGTGTTTGTATGTGTATAATATATAACATTATAAATCATAAAATTCTATGTCCTTTAGACATAGAAATGGTATTTATGTCTGTTTATTTTTACTAGTAGTTCTATTAGTAGTAAAATAAACCTACAATTTGTGTTTGAAATAGCAGAGATAGCCTTGAGATTTGGACTACTACTGTGAGGCCCCACTTGTGATCAGATTTGTACTGGCAACACCGCAAAGCATAGCTTTAAATGCTGACAAGGCTGTCAGTCTCTATCCTTTGTGTGCATCTTTGAGACCTAGCAGAATCTGTACGATGTGTGCATTTCCGCAGATAGGAAATATAGTGATAAATCCCATCAAGTAAGCAGCCCATTCAGTTCTGTGTGTGACTTCCAGCAAAACTACGTAATTATGTTAATTTTGCGAATTAGCCGTGTGCTTTCTGTTTGTGTTTGAGCAGAGGGCCTTACATCCTCAATGTCATTTAGGCCTATTTAATGTATTATTCTTAGATTAATATATGGTTTAGACTAATCCTTTTTTATTAAATTGAGATAATTGATATTGATATAGTGTAAGTTGGGAGCAATGGCTGCGGAAGAGCTCCCCTATCCCTTTAACCTTGCCAGTATATTAGCAACCTAGTGTGCAGCCGTAAACATACGCAATGCACCCCAGCATACTTTGATTCATTATCTTGCATCTGTGTGTGGATGTCGTTCCAGAATATCACAGGCATATCAGTGAGCAAGTCAGATGAATATCTACTGTATACAATATAGAGGAAAATAGCACACGATGATAAGAACAAAACCAACACTAAACCAACTTGATGAGAATACGTACAAGCACAGATTGGACAATGGATCTGTTACAAATCAGAAGCCATAATCATACATGTAATAATCATACATGCCATAATCATACATTCCATTTGCATGTTACATGCAAATGGGAAAACAACATCTGTGGCTTATTTGCGCAATTTCGAATTATTGCTATTTCGAATCTTCAAACAATCCCACTGGAAGGGTGGACTGATGGTTTGTTTTGATTGGTTTAAAATGTATTTGCATGTAGGCCTATCATTTACTGTCTTGGCCATAGAGATTTGTTCATGCACACTAAGATTGATTAAAAGCACATATATATTCAAGATTTTTAATTAACATAATAGACTTATATTTATACCAAAGTAGGTATATTGTGATTTAGAATTGAATCAATTCTATGTAAAAGCACCCCTAACCATTACCCTTGTTTCATAACCAAATTTTGCCACAATTCAACTGTGAGATTGAATGGCAGTCAAAACAGGCTCCTTAGACCGAAGCATCAAATACAGGACTGTTCGGGGTCATTTCTGCTTTAAATGATTGTGAAACCATTGCTAGCATGCTGTACCGTACTGCACCTGACTAGTGACAAGCTAACTATATCCGCAATTAGCTGCAGACTGCTGTCTTTGCAGCATGGTATTCCCATAGACTTGACCCTTCATAAGGAGATGCAGTGCTTGAGCAGACCCTGGCACGGTATACATGCTGTCAGCAGGACTTTGACAGTTGGGCGCTGCTACCTGAGGTTCGCATCGCAAGTGTTTCAATTAACACTGACTCAACGAGAGGAGGCGTCGTGCACGCGGTGAAGCCACGAGGCAGTTTGCCAGTCGGCAGGGTCACCGTAACGCGGAGCCTCGCTGACATGTCTAGCCTTTCAGTTGACGCGCGGCGGCTTGCACTGTTAACTGCAGCGGCAACAAAATGACAGTGACCTCCTCTACGCCTCGCTCCCCGGGATCGTCTCTGCGGAATTGATTAAGCGTAATTGGAGGAAGTCAGACACGCAGGGAAGTGGCACTAAACAAATTTGGGTAGTGTTAATTGTAGATCCCACCGTTTGTGTGTGCGTGCGCGCGTGTGTGCGCGCACGCATGTGTGCGCACGTGTGTGCGTGCGTGCACGCGTGTCAGCGTGTCTGAGCACTAGCATGCCTGTGTAACAGGGAGAGAAACACTTAGCCAGCGGCTGACAATGGTGGATTAATTGGACTCCTCCAATGAACATAATTAGACTGATTGTTGAGAGAGATAAAGCAAAGGTTTTATGCGTGCCACTGCAATGTCATAGCTTTGGAGATCACCCCCCCCCCCCCACACACACACACACACTCCGTCCCCTCCTTTCTTGCTCCCTTCATTCTCTCATCTGCCTTTTTTTAATAGGCTTTCCTTGTTAGCGGTGACATGTTTAATAGCCATGTTGCAGTACAAAGTTAATGTTGTAGTCTTCTTTTTGGATGAATAATAAGCATCACCCCAAAACATGTACATGCGTCTGCGTGTGCGTGTGCTTTGTTGTCTTCAAGGGACCATACCAATCTTCTCTTTTAGGCACGGCCTTTGATCGCATCAGTTTGTACTGTGCAGAGAGCAGGAACGAGTGCTCTCCAATCCACGTAGATGATCAGAGGGATTCTTGTCATCCATCCAAGCCATATGAATCCAATTGCAGCCTGGGTTCAATCGCGGTCCAAGTGGAAATGATTTGGGAGCCCCAGAGCATTACTCAGGCTTGGCCAGGACCGGAGGCAGCAGAGGCCACATTGCTCTCGCATCAGTCAGCCTCCTCTCTCTCATTCCCTCCCTCCTTCCTGGGGCTGAAGATGAGCTGGAACTCTTTCTTGGACGGTGCCCAGGCCTCAAACAGAGAAGAGGGGCCTCGGTAGACTGCTTCAAAGGCAGGGGGGGGCGGGAAGGAGAGAGGAGAACAATACACTTGACAAGATCCATCAGCTGAGGTTAACCGCAAACGGCTGCATGCTAGCTGCTACTAAAAATATGACACGGGGAGATAAGATGAGGAGCAGCTAGTGGAGGAATCAAAGGACATGTCAGAGCCTTTCAGTGTCTCTCCCTCGTGCTCGCCAGGATCCTGGGTTTGATGAGGCATGTGTCGAAAAAAAGTAGGCGATGAAAGGTGTTCTTGAGTATGAGAGACATTCTTAAGTAGTTTTGAAGGTTTGATTAATTGGCCGATATTCAAAACGTATGTTGCTTTTTTTTTTTTAAGCAGTGCGCTGGTCTACAAGTGAAAGATTGGTGTGATCGTTTCCATACCTAAGTTTTTTTGATTTGCCTTAGGATCTTTGACTCATTGGTTTATATATCGATTTTAGGTGAGGCCACATACTGTATATTTTTACTCATGAATTTAATCCTTTGCTCATCTGCCTGCAAGCTACTTCAGCTTATATAAGACTGACAACGGCCATGAATTTATTCATTTGACCTCATGGCTGACATTTAAGCAATATTATTGTATTTAAAAAAAACAGGCTGGCAACAGACAATCTACAGAAACACAAAAAAGTAACAATTCACATTACAACACGAGGAAAAACAGAGATGGACAGGTCATACAAAGAATAAAAAATAGAGCAGTACAGTCAATTATTGTAGTAATTATGCATTTGTTACAGTTATGATTAGCAGACACTTATCCAAAGCGAGTTAAAATTACATTTGTAAATATCTGAATAGTTATCATAAGCGAACAACTAGGCCTGTCACAATAATTTCAATATCAACTTATCACGAGATAAGATAAAACATTTGTTTTATTCGCTTCAAGGTTTATAGTCTACTTCCAAGCACTGAAACTGGGGAGGGAGGGGGAGAGAGAGAGAGAGAGCTTTCTATGTATTTACTATTTATTTATTTACTATTTTGGAATACTCTTCATGAGAGGACCAAGGGAAGGAATAGACATGGTTTAGACATTCATGGTTTATATGAATAACGGTATGTAGGCCTACTTTATGATCAAGCTGTAAAGCGATTGTCATCAGAATCATACTTAACTGATTGCTGGCAGTTTACACTATTTTGTAAAACATATAGGCTACAGTAACCTACGACATGCAAATGATGCAATTATGATAAATTCTATACATTATAAGTAGGCTACAGGCAGAGCCATAGCTCTGAGTACAGGTACGACACATATCCCACACAGAAACAAAACACCATTTTTTTTTGTATCACTACGAAATGAAGGGAAAATATAGGCTACAAGTCGGGAGCACAGAGAGAGAAAGGGTTAACCCATTGCACCTGTCCGAAGTCAATAGGCTACACAAAGTAGGCTGGTGGCCAGCTAATGTAATTAACGTTAAAACATATATATATTTCAGGACGTTTATGTGTTGCGAGACCATTTGTGATAACAAAGCCACAGAATTGATTAAATTAACAAACAGATCACCCTATTGCTTGCTGTACTATCCTATGCCAATCAACAGCGCATGTTTAACTGTAACTTCGGCACCTGGCTGCAACGTTACACCGAATCACAACCGTGATCAGTACAGAGCCGTGATCTGTTTACTGTAGGTTGCCTATAACTTCGGCACCGGCTGCAACGTTACACCAAATTACAGCCTACAGGCTACGGCACCCTAGCATGTTTTGACACACTCCCTGAGGCTAGGCTAGCCTACCTGTTATTCTTCATCCTTCCAGGGCAGCGACGTAACCCTCCATAGTAGCAAAAAGCAGCGAGTAGCCTTACTGGTCTACCGGAACTGAACTTCATTGAAGAAAAAGAATCCCGACTTGTCCAGTTGCTGTTCCTGCAGCAGCAGCGTGAAATATTCCGTGGTGTGGTCACCATTGTGATATATTTTGAATTTCTCCTGCAAACTTGGAGTTTCTATATGTTCCCGAGTTTAATGGTGTTAGCTGACAAAGAAAATGTTGCCTACCCTCGTCTATCTAGTTTTTGCGCCAGACAGAGAACATGCCCAATCAAATTAGAAATATCTGATGATGCTGTGAGTGGGGTAAATATTTTTAATCCCCAGAACCATCAAATTCATGTGGCCCACATCGACCAATCTGCGCATGTGCTTACACATCAACATTACACACTGTATTTTTCACAGAAGCGCTTTTCGGAAAAATCCCCTCTGATTCCGTCACCGTAGCTGTGGAAAGCTGTGGAGTGAATGCAGACCGATGCAGACAAGGAGCAGAGCAGAAGCTAGAACATCATTAACTAAAATTGTTATTGTAACATAAATGTTATGTCATTTATGAAAGTAGGTGTATTATTATGAGATGATATTTCAGATGATATATTTATAATTTTACAATATATATACAGTGTAATTTGCAGTTCTTTATGGTAGGGCTATGCTCCACTTGCCTTGTAAGCAAAACGCAGCTGATTGCTGACAACCTAACTACCGGAAAAGTGCTTAATTTTCTAATAGCGGAATAAGAGGATAAACATTTTTTAAGAGTGATATAGACGGAAGATAAAGGATTGTCGTATCATTAGTCAAACTTTTCATTACACTGTAGCCTTAAAGAGTTGATATAAAGAGAGTGGAGGAGAGAGAGAGAGACATGTTATGTTTTATATTACCATACCCATCAAGGCACCGATTTACCAAATGTAACCTTTTGATTAAGGGAGAATCTTCAAATATACTTTATAGTAAAACATCATACTACTTTTTGTACAATTAAAGTGGTGTATGGTTTTTCTCAGAAATCTTCAAAGAACCGGAAACATCTGCACATAGGGCTATAAATAATTTTGGTGGACACCTGTCATGTCTCTGCTGAGCTCTGCATGTAAAAGCCACGTGGAGCTTCTGAGCTGAGCTTCCCTGACTGACAAGCAGGCAGCAGGTAGCCGAGGGACGTGGGGTTGCTTGCTGGCTGTGGGCTGACGACCTTGACTTTTGCACCCATGGGCTGTGGTGCTCAGACCTGGCCTTGCGGCTAAAAGCAGACCTAGACCTCCTCTCAAATCCACGGTATACCTCAGGGAGACATTTTGATGCTTGATGGCTGGAATATAATAAAATAAAATGGGATTGCACCAAGAAGCAGAAGTGGTTATTGGTGAAGAGGAGGTGATGGCAATGCCCTCTGGTAATGCTCAAGCCAAGGCTATAGCTTTGTTTTCCATCGACTGTTTTACTGTATGGAATTCCCACTGGTACCATGATAGGAAACGGCCTGCTGTAAGATGTTCTGAAGAAATACTAGTACATTGACAGATCCGTTTTAACTCGGCTCTGCAAGTAATGGGGAAGTGGCTCCCCTTTGAGGAGAACTTAGTGACCTTGGCAGGAAGTCTAATAGAATACAGCCGGTTGCCCTGTTTTAGTGGTTTCCTTTACTGGTGGTTTTTTTTTTTTATGTGATTATTTGAACTATTATGTTTGGTCATTGGCTCACATTTTACTTCTTAAAACACCATTTGGACTTTATTTTTAAAGAAGGGAAGTAGGGTCAAGCTAGCTTACTCTAACCATTAACTCTTCTCACTTCTGCTTTGCTGCACTTCTCTTGGTTGCACTGTACTACTGTTGTGAGTTTTAGGCAGCGTAATGAATGGGTTTCTGAGCGCAGCGTGTCAAACTGCTTTATGAACTTCCTGGCTAATAGCGAGTTCTTTGGTCCTTTTGGGCATATATCCTCCATGATGGATGCCTGCTCCCTCTGTGGTTTCCCCCGCCAGAGCAGACAGGAGAATGGGGCCAGTTGGCAGTTGACCACCAGCACCACAGCAGAAGGCCATTTCAGCATTTCAACTGGAAGGCTGTTGTACCTTGGCCAGCGTGTGGCTCCCACCTGGCCCCCAGTGGGGTTGTCTGACTGCCCAGGGCTGGCCAAGAAGTCACGGCCACAGATTAACTCAGCTATTTATGGCCCCGGCCCGCCTAACTGCGGCCCCAGAGATGGGAAATATTGCTCACTTAGCAGGATTACTGGGTGCCGTAATGCCCCAAAGGCCTGCTTTATGGCATGCCATAAATGTTCCCAGGGAGAGGCAGCCAGTGGCGGATTGATTAGCACTCTGGAGGAAAGTCGATCCGTTACCCACACCCCAGAGGGGAACGCAGTGATGGATGCTTCCGGGAGGAGGAGGCAGGCAGGCGGAGGCGGAGGGGTGGAGGGATACATTTCTCTGCACCATGCCGCTCCTAGACACCCCCCGTGACACAAGGGCTCCCGTCGCTGGCGGGGCTGCAGGAGGTTGTCAGGCCAGCCGCAGAGCTATGGGCTGCTGTGCCGCGGCCCCTGTGCCCATAACCCACCGACAGACAAATGGAAGGCCGTCCTTGCCAACGCGCAGCCATTTAACAAAGTTCCCCTCGACACCTTACATCCCCCGAACATCAGTCATTTCTAATGGTAGTCAACTCCCCTGGGCAATGGCTTGCTATGTGACCTGATAGAGCCACAACATGCCCGTGGTAGCTCCACTGGATGTCAATGCTATATTTGTCCAGGCGTGAAGAGGTGTGTGGATCTGATGCAAAATGTGTAGGAATCACTTGCGTGTCAAAATACGCTCGTTCCAGGGTGAAAAGCGAAACAACAAACGCATTAAATAAAACATAGTTTACTTTCACCATTTCCCCACATCATGAGGTTGCAGTGGAAATGTGTCTCTACTGTAGAAAACATCCCGTTCATTTACTGAGACCAGCTACATCACCTAGTGTGTTGTACTGCGCCAGGAGCTGGGTGGTGAGCCCATGTTAACACTCCCACATAATGTACCAGTATTATTGATTTCCTCTAACACGATGCTGTGCTGTTGGGAGGCCTGCTAGCTAAATCTCTCATCTCCCTCTGCTTCCCCCCCCCCTCCCCGCCCTTCCCCCTACCCGCAATGTCCGCACCGAGTTGGACTGCGGCTGCCCTCCTAGAGGCGTATCACTAGCCTAGATGTTTTCCAGATGCCTTGGCTCGAGATGTGTATCGTTCTGCGCACGGCTTTGTGCATTAGCGTCTGTGTGTGCATGACAAAAATGGCATGGATGCAGTTGCTCCTCACACATGCAGCTGGAGCTGCTATCATTGATTTTATGAGCTGTTGCACAGAGGGCGATGAAAGCACACCTCAAAAGTGGCCTGCCTGCTGATGGACCTGAGCGCTCAGGATTTATGCGTGCCCTTATCTCCGGTTTCAACAAAAACAAAAGTGTTTTATGTTATTTAGGAGGCTGGGAGCTCCAGGGAGCTTGCTTTTCCTCCTGATGCAGTTTCTCCATGACTTACATGGGCTATTGGATTACCCTAACCTACCATGGCCATAGAAAGCAGGTGTTTTTGCTTTATGTCAAACTGTGCTGGCGTGCACACTGCCTTTTGTCCATTCAAAGCCAATGTGTTTTTTCTCTTATTTTACTTTGCTCTCTGTCTGTTCCATCCTTTCTTTATCTTATTTTCTGTCTTCTTTCTTCAAGCACACAAACACGCACAAGCACACACACACACTTATCACATTTACATGTTGGATTTCAAACAATTAGGCCTAGTTAGCACTCAAACACAGAGCGACTTGCAGTACATTAACAAATTGAAATGAAAAACCCCTATTATCAGCTTTCCATTGTCTTTTGTTGGTTTAGAGATGGAGATGTGCTCCTGTGGTTCTTTAGAGCTGTGCCAAGAAGCAGTTTCTTTTCCTGTTCATCTTGTTAAATGACAAGACAAAAACATGCCCGTCACCCTGATAAATCTCATTACGAAGCTTATCAGATAGGCTACATGCAGATAATTGCGGTCGTAGTGTGAATGGAACAGCAGATGAGATAACGCGTTGTGACTCTCTTAACTGTAAGAAGTAATGCAGGTGATGTAGAGATAGCGTTGCATAAAATAAATACCCAGGAACTGTTTTAGTAAAACGAAGCGAGCGTGAATATATACTGTAGAGAACCGTACCACAAACCAAACTGTCTCAGTCAACCTGAAACCATCTGGGTTGGAGTCGAAGCGGTTGGCTGCCTTATCGCAGGTAATCTTACCCAGGCGTTGGGCTCAAAGGTTTTAATGTGGCTCCTCTGCAAACAATTGTATTGTTATTAAAGATAAGTATCATGAAATATGGGTGCTTATCTTATCACGTTTGTTTCAGTTGCTGACTTACCAGCGTCGGAGGATATGAAAGCTCTCTACTTGCGCCTACAAGTCTCGGAGGCCGTTTTTGGCCTCGCCTACGCACCCAACTGCTGTTATTGCTGTGTGTGTTATCTTATGGCGCTGTCATGAGATGATGGTAGATACTTCCCACATAGGCTGTCACTCATCACATGCCAGACAAGGCTAGATCAAGCATGGGCAAATGGAAGGGCAAAGTACAATAATACATATATAGGGAATGCTAAGGAAGTAAATTAACTGTTCAACAAAACCACATAGTAAATATAACTACACTTCTGAATGTCTGTTTGTGAAGTAGTTAGCCCTTTACATGTATTTTTGAGATGTATTCTTTTTTCTTTCTTTTATTTTTAACCTCACTGAAACGGTTAGATTACTAATTATTAAACTGATAAACAACTGAATTTTTCACAGCCATTTCTGCTAATATTCAATTTTTTTTAAACGCCAATAATTCTGGTACACGTACCATTGAACACATCTTCCATAAAGTCCGACCAGGTCTGCATGTGATCAAATGATTCAAAGGCCATGCTCAGAGGCTAGACTGTTTTATTCTAACTGCCTCTGGATGTCTAAACCATGAGATTCCCAGCCTATGCTCATCATTACTGGACTCCCTTCTCCCACCCCAGCTGGGGAGTTCTTGGAATGCAGTCGCTCCCATTGTTAATTCAGCCAGACAGAAATCTGGTTGGAAAGTGTAGGGAGGGGTCCCATCGGCGTTTAGCCTCCCGTCGCAGCATTAGCTCTGGTTAGCGCTAGTTAGCATGGTCCACGCACCCAGACACCCGTGCCTCGGTGCCTGTGAAAACACAGCAGGAATGGAGATGTAGAGCAACACGCCATGTCGTGTTTGCTTTGACTGACTTCCAGCTCTCTGAGGCCCAACCGCCCAGCTCAATTCATCAGGAGTGTTTGCACAAGGGTATAATTTGTAACGTTTGCTGGGGAAGGAGGAGAGGAGAGAGAGAGAGAGAGAGAGAGAGAGATGCTGTTGGAGATGGAGGAGGGGGGTGTGAGGGGTCCAAGGAAGCGGTGGTAGATGAATACTGTAATACTAAGGAAAACATGGTTGGATGTATAGGGCGTCTATGCATGATTACAGACTGACATGATTGCTGAGTTCAGGACCGCAGGCAAGCAGGAATACTGGCGTGTTTGTGACAGCAGAGCGAGACTGAAACGGGTGCGTCGGTCCGTGGGAGCGTCCTTGCTTCTCCATTAGCGCCTTCCGGCAGAGGGAGCAGGCCAACTGGTCAGAATGAATCCAGGCATTTGCCCTTGAAGACAGAACATTGCGGCTGATTGTCTGGGGTTGCGCTAATGCACACAAGCAGTCAGACCTAAAGGATATGATGTCACACCGCTTGGAAATCCAGTTAGCTCTAATCACAGCTATATTCTCTGGCACAGGCTTATACACGACACTGCGTGTAGCGAGCAACGATTACCATAATGTTCCTATGAACTATACGAACATTTGGTCCGGATCTTCTTGGGAGAACGATAATTTAGCAGCAATTCTTTATTGTGGTCGCAGATAGATTTAGGCTAAATACACTAGTCATACTGGGTAGTGACCACAAAATAAATACACAAAAACAAAAACACATGTTTAATACAGCATGGAGGAAAGAGGTATAGCATTGTACACAGTGTATTTTTAACTACAGTACACATATGGTGTAGTTAAGCTGCTACTCTACTGGCTGTCTGAAGCGCTAGGTGTTTCTACATGCTCTATCTGATCAGGCCTGTTCTCAGCGATGTTGCTACCCAGCTGAGAGCGAAGGTGAAAGGCGTCTCTAATTAAGTTGTGTAATGTCTTCCTCGCATCGCTTTGCTTCAGCTGCCCTTTTCATATCCGCAGCGGGTTTTTCCGCAGGTTTAAGGCACGTCAAACGATGGCTGACATGTTAGGGTGACTGTTGCTGAGGTTATCAAACCGACAACCTTTGCTAGAGCCGGTAAAAGTCTAACGATTTTGCTCAAGGGTATTTTGACCAGCGTGTCCTGAAGCTGGGAAATTGGAGTGGATACAACAGACTGGATTTCCTGCCGGTAATGTTTTTCAGTGCCCGTCGTGACAGCACACTGTATAGTTGCAGGAGCCGTGTTTATGTTTTTGATTACGCTCCCTTTTCCTTATTTTGGTCCGGTCATTGCACGTTTTGCCAACCGGAGAAGAGCTGCTTTGTTGAAAGACTTAAATCTTTACAGGTTAGTGCACACTTACTGCAATCACACAGCACAATGAATACAGTGAAAACAACTGTCGCATTGTTAGCCCTAAATAGCTCAGAACTGCAGGCATTTATGTGCCCACACGGCAACCCGGGAGAACACTGTTATGTAGCATTTTGATCACCGCAGGATGCCGCCTTCAAAGCAACTTTGCTCAACAATGAAGCGCCAGGCTGACATGTTCCTGGCCTTGCAGCTGCTGCACATAAAAGCACAGGGAGGAAGAATGGGAGAATGAGGGGAACGGAGAATAAAAAGCCTTTCCATCTCTGGAAGGTCAAGTAGACAGGCAATTTTGTTATATCTCCCATCTTGACGACAATGGCTCCGGCAGAAATTCACTGAGCAGAAGTATGATAGAAATCACAGAGAGGTAATGGCGCAGGGAGAGAAGAAGTGGGGTCTTATGGGAGTGCTTTTGCCCCCACTACTGTTGGCCTATAGATTTATGTGATTTGGCCTTGCTATCTTGCGCCCCTTGATGAAATTCAATAGGTGGACGCATAGTAAAGCGGCCCTGAGCGTTAGTCGAATGCTCACAGCCTCTAAAACTGGATCAGCGTTTGCATGGGCAAAGAAAATAAGATGGAGTCACCTCAAGCGGTGTTGGTGTGTGTGAGAGGGGTATGTGTGCTCTCGGCAGTAAGGTGAGGATTGTGGACAGGGCTTCCTGAATCCTGCTAATGTTAATGCTAATATCTCCGATATATTAGCTTATGCTAATATCTAGCTAATGCAAATATTAGCTAATGCTAACAGCTGTGTAAAAGCGGGCTTGCGTTGCAGTACCACGGGCCACGTAGCTATGTACGTAGCTGACAACGTAGCCAGGCCTGAGTAAGTGTTTGCTTCCGGCCTGGCTTGACTCGTGACCGAGCAGAGCCCAGGTAAATGTCAAGCAGAACCTAACATATGGCTCTTCTCTCCTGCCTTCCCATCCTTCTGCTCTGACGCTCACATTTGCTGTCATCATTATCGACCATTGTAAATTTTCTGAAAGTGTTTTCTTCAATTACATTATTTATTATTTATAATCGAGTTTATATTATATTATGAACTGTATCACTTATTTTAAATGGTATGCTACTGTGTCTGGAATTTGACTGTGTTCACATGAGCGTTTGCAATCTGTCAATAAACCAGGCAGGTAATTAAATACCTGTATTGTGTGTTGTATGGTGCAGATACATTTTTCAGGGTCTCCTAAGTGGAATATATTTGAACAGGGACACTCGCCATTGATTGTAATAAGATAAACCAACCTTCTAGGACAGTCTTAGCACTCACCATCTGCCACACAAATGCATTTCTGCTCTTGTCTTTATATTTGAAAACTGGGTTTGTATGGCTCTTTGAATCATCAGACATTTTCCCACAATTCTAATTCAAATAAATTTAGTGTCTGTTTCTGTCCCTGTTTATTCCTCACATTACAATTCACAGGAACAAAGACATGTCCTTGTGGCTGAAACCAGTATTACAATGTATTTTGTATATTGTAATGCTTTTGAGCATAAGCCTCTCCCACAAATGCTGGGTGGCTTGCATTCCACTCTACTCCAAACCATATAGTCTCACTTACAGTAGCTCAAGTGCAATTTAGTGCCCAATTGTGCTTCAAAACATAAACATTGGGGCAATGTAATTTAATCAAGGATTCTAGGCTACCTTTCATAAAGAGAGCATATTTTTCATCGTTGTTTCTAATTGTTTGTAATTGTTTGTACTGTAGACGCAGTTAATAGCTTAGTTAGTTAAATTAATAATTTAAACCATTTTCTTTGGGGAGGTCTAAAGTTTTCAGAACCACTACCGTTGTTTGAGACATGGCACTTGTAATGGTCATATTGGCAATTTGATTGGTATATTTCCACTTGAGTGAAATGGTGCCCAAACACCGATTGGCGGACAAGCTAGGGGGAGTGGAGGAGTTGACGTCCAGCACGGCGAGACTGACGTTTGTTCTCTGGAGAGCTGACATCATTAGAGCGCAGAGCAACGCTGTGCATCTGAACACCAGCTGGAGGGGGATGTGGGGCCTGGGGAGGCACAGAGGGCAGCTTCAGCGATGCCAGGTCAACACAGTGGTACTATTACTCTGGCAGTGTGCTTCCTAGGGAGGCCAGATCCATGACCTCTCACCTTGAGGTCATAGGCCTCTCCTCCCACAGCCGCTCCTCAATGCCCTCCTCCTGTCTGCGTTATTAGCCTGTGTGTGTGTGTGTGTGTGTGTGCGTGTGTGTGTGTGTGTGCGGCACCCTCCCGTAGTGTGTTACACTGCCACCGTGTGGTGCATCTAAAAAACCTCACAGACGTGCTGTACACATGCACAGTACTGTGCACATGCACAGTACTGTACCCATGCTTGAATGCACACACATGCAAGCCCTTTCACATGAAGGTGAGCATCACACACACACACACACTAAATAATCTCCTCCGATATTTGGGAGCTTTGTCGTAACTGGTAAATGGACTGCATTTACATACACAGTAGTTTCCAACCTTCCGGGCCGCTCAAAGCGCTGTACATTATTGCCTCACATTCACCCATTCATTACATCGATGGTGATGGCTGCAATGCAATGCACCATCTGACCACTGGGAGCAGTTAGGGTTAGGTGTCTTGCTCAAGGACACATCGACACTTGGTTCGAACCGCCGACTTCCGGATCTCCTGTCGCTAAGCGACTATTCATTAACGTAGATAACGTAGTTAATGAATAGTTTAAATCTTCAAAACGAGCTGCTCTCTACTATTAAAACGCATGAAACTTAGAAAGAACTGATCATCAACAGCAAAAATATGTGTGTACACAGTTTAACAAAATAGCAGGTTGCCGATATGTTTACAACTCCCGGCACCATTCAACCGAGGCAGCATTAGCCACCCACATAAACACATGCGAGCCCTCTGTTGTGGGTTGACTTATGAGTTCCGGCTTTTAACACCGGGGTGGTTTATTAGTTTGCATCCACATTGGGCGAGGCCAGGGGGATTCCGTTGGATATTAGACTGCTTCATCGGCGCATCCATAGCCCCTATTATGCACAGTGAACCGTAGCCATTAAATAGCATAAGCTTATCAAGTCACTATTATTCCTGTGAGCACAATCAACCTGATCTCCTAACACAAAACACATCAGTGCCCCCCCCCCCCCCCCCCCCCCCCCCCCCCCCCGCACCTGCCGACGCAAGCAACAGCCAGGGGGGCGGGCGGGCGGCACGGCAACAGAGACACAAACGAGGCGAAGGCCTCTGTGGCGTTTCTCCCCGCTCCTCCCCGTCTCCTGTGCGGCTGTGAAGTGTCGCCCCCCTGCACTGCGCATCTGCTGTCAGAGGGTCACACCATCATTTGTTCCATCCTCTTCTCTCTCTCTCTCTCTCTCTCTCTCCCCTCTCCTCCTCCTCCTCCTCCTCCACCTCCCTCCCTCCCTCCCTCTCTGATTCCTGCCAGCCTCGCCCCCCTCTAACGTCTGCAGGAGAACAGAGGCTCCCCTGACCGTCAGTCCGAGCCGCGTGTCCCGCTGCCTCCTCCTGTCTGGATGCCTGGATGGGCGCACGTCGGGACCAAATGCATTTCCACCGGTGCGAGAGAAAAGCCGGCGTGACAGACAGCGTTGGGCTGCTAATCTTCCAATTTGCTACAAGTCAAATGAGCGATGATCCCGCGCAAGGGGGCGCAGCCAAGTCAGCATCCCGGCGGGGGGGCTTTTCCAGTCTTTACAGTTAATAATTGGCAAATGCAAGCCACATGTAAAACCCTGCCTGACGTCTCCCTGTGTTTGGTTGTGACTCAGGGTAAGAAAAGCGGAGGCGTTTGATGACGGGCCAGATACCTGCTGTGGCCAACCAGCGCCAAGCAGTATCCGGCTGTGCTCTGGGGTGTTGCGGGGTCACTAATTTATACCCAGCATGCTGGAGTGTTGCCACACTGTTACCATGCAGATACGCAATGTGTCTGAATGTGATGTATGGCTCCATGGGTTTATATGGATGATTTAAGGTGCTCTATGTAGGATTTTCGAGCTGTAAATGTTGTGTTATTTCTTAGACATGCCGTAGATGTCTGGCAGCTATCAGCAAGACAAACGCTCTGACATCTGGTTGATAGACCTGTCTCTGTATTTAAGTCAGTTGAGTTTTTATGGTGCCCGAAGAAATCTGGGTCTCGTTTCCTTGACTGGTCCTGCCACTCTACTTTGGGTGTCAGTCACATGAATGTGGGCACACAGCTCAATGGTGCTTCTCAATGGCAAACCGATGGGCTCCAGTGGGAGGGTGGATAAGTACGGGGTGTGTCTTTTTGGGTTGTTGATTTAATTGAATTGTTTTAAATGTGTTTACGTTTTTTGAGCTAGCTTTTGTTGCAACTCTCAAATCCTACCTACAGAATTGTTAGTAGAAGATAATGAGGAGTTCTGATGCGTCCGGTTGGATTTTGCATTATGAAATGCGTGCGCGCGTGCGTGAAACTAATCTAAGCAAGCAGCTGTCAGTATATGCAGTGTTTTTACCCAGTTGCACACAAGCACAAGAAGAAACGCACACAGGTACACACCGTTATAGGTGTGCGGGCACGGCCACATCCACAGGCACAAACATGCACATGCGTACACACACATGCACAGGCACTCTTGACTTCCCCCAACGCGTAACACTTCCTCTAAACAGCGTGCTGTGGCGGCCCGGGCTGTGCAGGCATGAGATAAGGTTCCAGAAGTTTTCCAAGGGCAGGAACACTCAGACATCAGAGAGAAGCTGCACCGAGACGGAGCTGATTCATTACATGTGTTGCATCTGCCTCCTATTAAAAATGGCCCAAAGCACTCTTTGTGCCCGTCTCTCTCTAGCACACTCCCTCACTGTGACTGAAAACCGGTCTGTCTCTAGCCCAGGTTCCATCACTGCCCCCCCCCCCCCCCAACCACACACACTTCCCCCAAACCCACCTCTGCTCTGACTCCCCTCCTGATAACACTGTGCGAACGTCAGCAGCCTTAAACCACGTCAGGTTTCTCAGCCAAGACGCAGGTGTTTTTGAAGCGATGAAGCGTCAGGGTTTACTGTTGCTCGGCTGTGCAAAAAAGAAAATCAAAATGGACACAGGAGAATGTCATATTGTACTGTTGAACTATGGCTTTCGTTCTTTTAAAAACTAACTATATTAGAGAATGTGTAAATTGATGTTGCTCCATAGAAGAGACCATTACACATACCGTATTTTCCGGCGTATAAGACGACTTTTT
This sequence comes from Amblyopsis rosae, assembly GCA_025399935.1. Lineage (NCBI taxonomy): Eukaryota > Metazoa > Chordata > Actinopteri > Percopsiformes > Amblyopsidae > Amblyopsis > Amblyopsis rosae. The sequence goes on from JAODTR010000024.1 coordinate 4,322,551, forward strand.
AACCCAGGAAAATCTTCTCAAAAGTCGGGGGTCGTCTTATACACCGAGTGTCGTCTTATAGGGCGGGTGCTAAAACTTCCAAGCCGAACTGGAGAATCTGCAGTCGCCGCATACGGTGGGGGGAGCTCAAAAACGGCCGCGGTCGTATCCCCCCCGTATGCGGCGACCGTATGAAAGCAGCAAGGGTGGCGCTGTACAAGTACGGTAGAAGAAAATCCACTCACCAGGATTCGTGGAAAGAAGTGACTTAACGCGGGGGCGCCTCACCGGGAAGGTGTAAGTGAAGGGCGGAGCAAGCTGCAGGCGTCCGGGACACCAGTCAGTGTGGATCATTTGGTGTGTGTGTGTGTGTGTTGGGCAGGCATCAGGATTCATTGTGATTACTGTCAGCCCGCATTAAGTACTTCACAATGATTGCTAAGAGGTGATCTTGACAGAATAGATCCGAAAGGATATTATCGTATGTATTTATTTCTTTATTAATTATGATCTAGAGACATTGACAGAAAGAGGATTATAAATGAAGGGTAAGGGTAATGATGTTGTTTAGTGTTATGTATTCTGAACAGGTAGGTCTTGAGTCTCTTGTGGGTGTTTACTGTGCTGCAAGAAGCTCATTCACCACTGTAGTGCCGAGACAGTGACTCAACTGAACAACTCTCGGTCCCTTGTAGCCAGGGATATGCAGCCAGGGGAGGGCTTAGACTAGGTTCTCAACCACTCTGGTAGTGCAGTCAGGTCATCTATAGCCATGGGCTATTGCCACCAAGCAATATGTCAGGCAACATCCATTTTATCTATACACTTTAAGTTACAGTAGCTGCAGGTATTAAAGATTGTATTTTTTCACTCGTTTCATGTACCTGTCAATCTCATCTACAATGTTTTAATTACATCTCTGGAATGACTGTGTGTGCGCGTGTGTGTGTGTGTGTATGTGTGCATGCTCTTGCGCACATGTATAAATTTTGTGAATAATAATGAACAGTAATTATTGGTGAAGATTGGCCTTTTTATAGCGTGTATGCCGACTCAAGCTGATAATTAAATCACATTAATTTAAAGGAATTTAAATATTTCTCAATTTACAGTATGTGTGAGGGTGATGGAGTTATCAGGTGCAATTGCAGGCGAGACTGTGAATGTCTCACTTTAGAAAAATAAATTTTTATGAGCGATAATCAGATCATTTCTAAGCATGAAATTTAAAATTAACACTATGGAGAGCAGAAGTCACTTCCGCATTATGGGACCTTAATTTGGAAAAAATATGTATGGTAGTCAACGGTAAGAATAATATTATTTTTAGATCCCGTTTGCTTTGTGACACGAAGTACACATATGATCTTTGACTATTTAAAAGAAAATTTATCGAGTCAAGAAAGTCTCATGTATTAGACTGAAAATATGTAATTAGTAAGACTACAAACCCTGTGACGCCACAATCCATAGGCCGAAGAAAGCATTGTTTTGGTGATGTGTTCCACAGCGGTTCCTCCAGATGACTTTTATAACAAACTGCAACGTTTCTGACTTGAACAATTATCTTTTAAATAGACAAACATGATATGTGTACTTCGTGTCACAAATGATGTTATTTTCGCCATTGACTACCATACATGTTTTTTTCCAAACTAAGGTCCCATAATGCGGAGATGACTTCTGCTCTCTAACACTAAGCTTGTGGTGCTAGTGTCTGATAGGGGCCACTTATACATACGGTTCAATGGTGAATGTCTTGCAAACATATACTGTGTGTGCAAAATGACATTCCATTGTTATACAGTACTGAGTAGTACTGCATTTCAATATTAAACCCAATTGAGGAGAAAAAAACAACAGTTACTCAAAGAACATGGTACTTGATAATGCGCCTATCGTAAAAAGCATTCACTTTAGTTTAGTGCGTTTCCTGTCCGACTTGAATGATTTGCCTTGACAGCCTATTTTAGGTTATTTCTGTGGATTCATTCATGTTCTTAAACATTTTACGTGTTGATAATTTATTTGCATTCTCCTAGTGAACTGGCTTTAAACATACAGATGTTCTTCTCCTCAGTGAAAACGACAAGAGTAAATTGTCAGAAAATCCTAACATTATGTATCCAATACAAAACAAGTGTGCAGTCAAATTGTATTGCATTCAAATAATGTTCATGATTCCCAACAACTAAGTAATAAAGTTTTATATAAACAAAATGTATTGTGAAAGTTTATACAATGCAAATTGCTGTCATACATAATTGAGTGAACTACAATTAACATCGATGCAATGCATTCCACATTGACATAGCACACATATTTTCAATATCTCTTGAAGGTCACCACTCAATTATTTTGTTCATAGCCAACAGTGTCACATTGAAATGTTGTAATTGTATTTTTATTATGTTGTTTCAATCAACAGAAAAGAATACTCTAGGTTATTGGAGAATATTCAGTTAATTTACAGAATTGAGTGAAACTAGAAAATAAAGTTAGAATTTGCTCTCTTCCCAGTTGTGGTTATTAACCCATCGTGGACAATGGAGGAACATGCCCCATTTTGTTGTTTGTTTCCTGGAAGAGGATCTTTCACTTGCAAATCACCACAATGAGATTCCACGCAAACAACCCACGAGAGCATCATTTGCATAGATACATATGTTTCAGCACACGCTGCTCTTAACACTAATAGCAGTGGTGCAGCAATCAGAGGGCTCGTGCTCCTTGTGAGTCAGAGAGAGGGCAGGCATCATATCTGCATAATGTGTGCTGTGGCAGGAGAACATGCATGCAGAACACAGCCTGCTCCCCCTCCCGCCCATAACGTCATTAGCATTTTGACATTGCAGGCCTAGTTGTTAACAGTCGCACTTAGATGCTTGCCCTGGAGACGGTGTGTGTGTGTGTGTGTGTGTGTGTGTTGTCGTCTCGGCTCTAAGGACTTGTGCTTATCAGTGGCGGGCAGATACTGTTCCAACCGCCCGAGCTGACAGGTGATCTGTGTGTGTGTGTGTGTGGCGGAGGTCTCCAGCACCAGAGCCCCTAGGACAGGTGCTGTGAGGGATGGGTTCACGTTCAGGAGCAGGTGTGCCCACCCGCCCCCCTCCCTCCCCAGGGAAACATATGGTGAGACTGATTGGAGGGGAGTGTGTGCACTAGGCCCTCAGGGAGCGCTCCCGTCTCTAGAGTTCACGTGTTCCAGACGGCACCCAGCAGGACTGTCAGCCTGGCCTGGGGTGTGTGGGGGGGGGGGGGCACTCAGGATCAGGAAGCAAGGGTTCATTATGATATACATGATCCATTATGTAGATTAAATTAGATTATATTAGCAGTATTAGTAGTATACATGTGTATTATATTAGCAGTATTAGTAGTATACATGTGTATTAGCTGTATTAGTAGTATACATGTGTATTATATTAGCTGTATTAGTAGTATACATGTGTATTATATTAGCTGTATTAGAAGTATACATGTGTATTATATAAGCTGTATTAGCAGTATACATGTGTATTATATTAGCAGTATTAGTAATATACATGTGTATTATATTAGCAGCAGTAGTATACATGTATATTATATTAGCTGTATTAGAAGTATACATGTGTATTATATTAGCTGTATTAGTAGTATACATGTGTATTAGCTGTATTAGTAGTATACATGTGTATTATATTAGCTGTATTAGTAGTATACATGTGTATTAGCTGTATTAGAAGTATACATGTGTATTATATTAGCTGTATTAGTAGTATACATGTGTATTAGCTGTATTAGTAGTATACATGTGTATTATATTAGCTGTATTAGTAGTATACATGTGTATTATATTAGCAGTATTAGTAATATACATGTGTATTATATTAGCAGAAGTAGTAGTATACATATAGATTATATTAGCTGTAGATTATATTATTACTATTATTAATGGTAGTAGTACGAGTATACATGTAGAGTATCAGAAGTTCTACAATGTCTACATTGCAATACTGAACAATTTATTTTAATGTTTATTTTAAAAACAAGGACATTTCTAATTGACCACAGGCTTTTCAACTGTATTGTATTTATGTAATTACAAGTGTCATCCATTCCATTTGGTATGACACCTTGTTTATACATTTCAATGTGTACAGTATATCACGGTACATTATAGAACAATATCCAAATCACATGCATTTATAGTGCATTTCTCTATGGCCCACTATAGACTGGTATAATGTGGATGGGTGTACTGTAGCTCGTTTTTTAGGCCAGTGCTGCTTGTAACACTCTGGGTGACTTGCTGTGGCCTGGCATCATTACCAGGAACAGAGACTCCATCTTGCAGCCATTTCACCAGCTCATATTTGCGCCCAAGCTACCAAATGCACTTGCGGTCCTCTGTGCACTAGGAGGGATACGAGTTATAGGAGCATTTGAGGCCTTGTATAATATGTGTACCCCGTTTTTTATGTGGTCGTTTATTATAAGGCGAGCTCTATGAATAATGTATGATTAAGTGGCATAATGGATACACTGGGACTCGTCAAAATAAAAGCAAAAATCCATTTGCTCTACCCATAGTAAATCCACTGGCTTGTCCTTGGGCTAATTTCCAACCTGGGACTTAGTGCAGGAGTGAGTGCGTATCTTGATAGCGATCTCAAGGGGAGGTGTTATGAGAGAGAGACATAGAAAGAGAGAAGAGAGAGAGGGAGAAGATAAGAGAGAGAGAAATCTGGATAAGAAACCTCTCTCTCTCTCCCTCCCTCCCTCTCACTCTCTCTCGCTCGCTCTCTCTCTTCTCCTAGCTGTGTCCCCTTGTCTCCAAGCAGCTGCCACTTCTGAGCATGAAGAAAATGAAGGCAGATGAATCAATTTGGCCCATGGCCCTAAAGTGCACTTGTCTGCACCCCGGCCCGGGTGGGGGGATAATGAGCCGATAGATTGAGCCGGTGCTCTGGCCCGGCACAGAGCGACTAGGTGTGCCCTTTCCCCCCCACCCCCCACCCTTTTCCTCCTCAGCAGTGGGAGCCTGTCGCTGGGTTAATGGGGGTGAGGGTCCTGTGCACAGAACACTTTTCAGGACAAATTAGGGGAAGAATCTGTATCCGTACCCCGCCATGTGGACCCCCCCCCCCCTCTTCCCCACCCACACTCTCCTCCAGCGGCGCGGGAAGTCTTGACGACGAATGAACGCAGAGAAACACCCCAAAGGGTAGCGAGGTGGGCCGGGTCAGTGGTGTTGAGTGTGGGGGAGAGGGGGGGTACAAGGTCCATGGCCCCAGATAGTAATGAGGATTGACTCCTAGACAAGAACCCACCCCCCCCACACACACAGCTGACGGGTGACACCAGGCAGGGGAGACACCGAGGAGGAGATGGAGTGATGAGAGGAGAAGGGAGGTGTCACAGTGGAGCACTCCTCTAATTCAGTCGAGGCTAAAAGGTGCATGATGGACCAGCACCACCCAAACGTCCCCGCCGCTACAAGGTGAAGATGGAGGATGAAAGCATCACCTCCTACTACCCTCCAGCAGGGCCGCACAACGCCACATTAAGCGGTTATGCGGTTATGTAACTGCAAAAGCCTGCGATTATTTATAAATAATCTTCACGCCCTGCGTGCATGGCAACCTGCGTGTGTTTGCTGCATGCAAGTGCAACCCCCGTAATAAAGATGACATCAGATATTGAGATATAGGTCTCCTGTCAATTTAGGCCCCCCTGCCTTGAGAAGCGCAACGTGTTATAAAAACCACGGCAACCGGGGGGGAGTAGCCTTGATTTGGTGTTATTTTGAGATCAGCGACGTCGCAGAAAGGTAGGCTGCTTTGTAAAACATGGTTGGACTGCCCATCCTGAGAATAGGTACATTTCCCGAATGGCCCATCAAAGTTACGACCGCTATGTCCGTGGCACCATGCAAAAAAATAACAAAACATAATAGCCTGGGTTGAATTGTGTTCGCTTAAAACACAGCCTTAATCAAATACCTGTTTTACTTGAGCGATCCAAAATCCAAAAGGTGCGTGGTTTGAAAAAAGAAAGAAAAGATAAGTTGATCCGTACAGTAAGGGCGTTATAGTGGCATGTTCAACTTATTCATTATCTGCTTAAGAAATAGTTAGCCTAGTGAAACCATAATGATCTTGCAAGCTTCAGTTTGACTTTGCCATGAGAATCAGTCTGGAGAGGCTTCAAATAATGGCGTCTGAGACCAAGTAACAACTGAACTTACCATTCAGTGTTGTACTAATAACTATGGGCCTTATTTAGGTGTGACAGCGAAAGCTACTTGAAAACAACAGTTACAGACAGATGGTACATCCAATCAACTTCTAAGTATTTTTTTGAAACAGTTTGATGGATTGTTTCCCAGTGGACTTGTGTCTATAAATCCATTTGGCATGTCAGGTTACTATATTGTATATTTACATACAGTATATAATACTATAGTACAGAGCGCTTTTAAGCTTTGATAACAAAGGAAACAGAATTGTGAGAGCTGCTTACTATATCGCAATCGCAATATTTGCCAAACTATTCGCAATTATACTTTTTGATAAAATCGTGCAGCCCTACCCTCCAGCCTTAATAATGCATATTATTTTACTATTTGCCTATTAAGTATTTAATGAATCTATTTTCCTTGCTTCTATCAATTTTGCAGAATTTGCTCTCTCAATATGTTGTTATGATCTTAGTAAAATTATATATATATATATATATATATGTATGTATATGTTTTAAATTATAAAAAATATCTACACTGTTGCGTAATGCCAATAAAGTTAATTAAATTGCGAGAAAGAGTCTCGGTTGTTAGCCGCTTGTGTCATTGCCACAGGTAGGTCACAGCTAAAGTACGTCAGTAGCCAGCGCTCAAGTAGTGTAAATGAACAAGCCCAAGTCAGTGCTTCCCATCTTGGGAGGGGGATGAAGATGCTGGAGGGCCCTTTGAAGATAATTAAAGAGCACAGAGCAGTGGCCTCCAGAGGGAAACCACAGACATGTTCAATACCAAGACTAATGGTGCTAATTTCCAGTACATTATTCATGTAAAACGCAGGGCCTGACTTCTCACTGCTATTTTCTGCTTCTCCTCGATCTCTCATCTTGAGAGAACCCCCTCCAGACCACCCGTCGACCCGCTCTGCCGGCTGCTTGAACCCTACCTGTTTAACTTTGACCCGAGCTGCTCGGGCCAGCCGTTCGCTATTGTAAACACAATTAATCAGCATAATGAAACCAGTATGCAATAGCACTGTTTTAACCCAGCCATGTCGCTGATACAATTCCCTCTAGTTTTCCCTGAGTTCGGCTCAAAGGCTTCCCATGATCCTTAAGTGCCACTGGGCCGCACATGACCTTGATCTGTGACCACCAATGAGATCTCAGCAGAGACCTTGAGCTCCGTTACCCCCACGCTCTTGAAGAAAGAAAGGAAAAAAGAAAGGAAAAACAAACAACACTTAACGAGAGTCGAGGGCCAATTAAATACCTCCCCAGACAGGAAATTAGCGCCTGCTTTAATCACAGGCCGCAAGGGCTGCCAATCTTTTGTCAGAGTCTGTGAATTCCTGCCTAGATCAATTGCTCTCCTGTCCTGCTGAACAATAGCTTGGGGAGCAGCCCTAGCAAACAGCATCATTAAGCTAGGTGGCTAATTAGACACTCTGGTCTGATCAATAGCCAGGCTGATTGCTGACTGGGTAATGTGAAGCCCCAGCAGAGGGGGAAGCACTCTGTCCGCCTTCGTAAACGCAATGCTGGGTAAACAAAGTAATCAGCAGCTGCACTCGACGCCGACGCCACGCCGACTGTACCTCGGCAGGGACCTCTGCCTCTCTGCTCGCCCCCCTTCAGCCCCCCTCCCCCGCCCCGCCCTGGAGGACTCTGTTTCGTGCCTCTCCTCCGGAGAGAGGCAAATCATGAGGGAGGCTGACATCTATTTTGAAATGCACGGCGTGATTAGCCTGACAGCTAGCAGAGAGAGAGAGAGAGCCTGATTAGGCCCACCTGCCAGGTCTCGTCCCAGTTCCCTCCCTCCTGCAGCCTGAACAGCAGCCTTCCTTCCTTCCCTGCCTCGCTGTCCAACTTCCCCTCCCTCCTCCTCCCCGTCTCTTCCCCCACCCCCCATGCAGTCACCGCTGACCTCGGCCAATTGCTAATGCCCTCCCCGGCCAATCAGCGGGCGTGCCCCGGTGTCTGCAGGGTAATTAAAAGGGAATTGCGCATGCTTGGGCAGTGGACTGCTGGGCATGAGGGTAGACAAACTCTAGTTGCTCGCTCGCTCGCTCTCTCTCTCTCTCTCTCTCTATCTCTCCATCTCGTTCTCTCCCCCTCCCCCCCTCCATCTATCCCAGCCAGGTGGTAGCGTACAGGACCTGTCAGATTAGCTGATGACCCTTTTAATTCCAGCCCAGCCGGGGGCCATAATTGATATTTACCGGGAAAGGTTAATTGTTGCAGTGATCTGCTTAAATTACAGTGGAGAGCAGGGAGACCCGGGGCCAGCTACGGTGCCTATATGCTACTGTGGGGGGGTAGGTGGCACGCAAGCTGCTAGTCAAATGGATTACTCCCCATGGCCGCTGCTGCAGTAGAGAAAGGGGGCTGCGATTGGCTCCCGGCGCACCTGTGCCGAGTCCTTCTCGTGGAGCCTGCCAGCTCTTGCCCATCTGTCTGGGAGTTCTGGGTCCAGGCCAGCGGCGGTGGCAGGTCTAGCAAGGCCCGCGGTAAAGCCAGCCGTCTACGCAGTACGACGGGAGAGGTCCAAAGGAGCTCCACGGCTGTATTCAATGTAGCGCGGTTGAGCGCGAAGTTCAGCCACCGTTTGTCTATAGCTGCACTGTGTGGTACTGAACTGCCGGTGGCAGATTGATAGCAGCAGCGAGCCAAGGTTAAGGGCTGTGTGTGTTTTGGCTACAGCCACTGCTGTTCTTCATTTAGTAATACACAGACAACACACACAGTGATTCCTTTGTGTTCGCCTCATGTTATGGCAGGGTAAGTCTCGTATGAGTGGTCCCGGTGGGTGTTGTGGTCATGACCGAACTGGGAGAGCAGTCTAACTTGGTGTTTGCTTACGAGTAACAATATGGTGTCTGGATATTTCACAAATGACGCTCGTTGAAGTTATTCTTGCTTGATCTCTCACTTTTTGAGATAGTTTTTCTACAGTTTTTTCTTGCTCTCGATACCAATCCAGCTGCAGTATGTCAATACAGCACATCCTCGGACGTGATGTTGTGGTTATACCGTTAACATAAACAATGCATCATATAGGCAGAGAGTGCTTATTATTATTTCTGACGCAGAAACAAAAATAGTTCCTTCAGGATTCCATAACAAATGGTGTTGCCAAGCAACACGTTCAAAGTTTGCTTCCTGACTGCAGGATAGCATACTAGCGTTCCACATATCTTAAATATGCATCTGCATATTTCCATTGATTTTGCAGATGTTTTTCAAGAATTAGCCTTGTAACTTCCTCTTGCATATCTGTCATGAAAAGCAGAAGCTGCAGCCCATGATAGGCACCACACAAGCCACATCGTCAGACATTCTATGAAGTATAATCATTTCACAGTATTCATGTTTGTGCTGACTGTTACATATTAGTAGAATGTTGTGGAATCAATGGTCATCAGTGCTGATTGTCCAATCAAAGGACTCAACGGGAACTACATGCATAATGTGACCTACAGTGTGAAACGACCCAGAGTGGAGCCAATGTTGTATTGTTCACCCCTCTATGTCTCGGTGTGAACATCTGTTCCTTTCCCCCGTGTCACACAGATCAAAGCTCTGGCCGTGCGCCCGGTCAAAGTGCACGTGGTCGAGGAGGAGATGGTGCAGGAGCTCAACCGACCACACAGGAGCAACTCCAAGGAGCACCTCAGCGAGGTGAGACCCTGAAACTCGCGCTCCATAACCTCCGATGGAGATTTCCGCCTATCCACTTTCACAGGCCGAGCCAGAAGTCCTCTGCAGCTGAGATGTCAGCACCTGCTGTTCCCAGCTCTCGCCTCATAAATCCCTGAGCCATGGAGAATAAAGCACAGCACTGGCCTGGCGTTATTTACAGCTGTGGTCCTTCATGGTCACTGTCTTTTAGTTAGACACAAGCTTGCTCTTGATTTGGCTGCACAAATGTACTAAAGACAACCACATAGGGGACTATATGTACCCATTTGGATATGCACATTAATTAAAAACAGATTCTAATAACGCCATAAAAGAACATCGTATTATTACGATGTTGGTCCGGATGTGGTTTATCCGCATGCTGGTTGACTGTTGTTCCGAGGATGGAAAGAGTTAAAGGAGCAGTTCCATTTCTGTCACAGCCACATCTGTACGCTAGCCTGTTTAAAGGATGAGAAGCGTGTGACGGCAAATGGAGGCCAGACATCGGTTCAGCACAGGGGATGAAATAATGCAATTTAGATACAGAGGAAGTAATGAGAATTTATGCAAAAGCCCCAGCGACTCATTTTAAATGAATGTAGAAATATGCTTCCTAACTAATGCCTGTCAAGCAGGCCTCCCAAACCTAACTAAATTCAATCAGACAGTTCATTTAGCTGAGAAGGGGAAAGGGGGGGGAGGGGGGGTTAACATTTGCTTCTCAGCAGAGGCTCTTATGAGGGGGGGGGGGGGGGGGGGCAAAAAAT
>JAODTR010000024.1:4354114-4371819 GCA_025399935.1 Amblyopsis rosae
CCCCCCCCCCCCCCCCCCCCCCCCAGTGTGTGAAAAGAGAGAGAGGTGATGCACGAAAAGTAAAAACATTTTATAAAATAAAAAGTCAGATAGCGAGCCTCATCCGGCCTCTGAGGTTGTGTGTGTTGGTGTGTGTTTGTGTGCGTGTGCGTTTAATTGACACTTTGCCTGCTGGTTCTGATCAGTGTGCTCGCCACAAGCGAGTAGTTGAGTCAAAATGAAAAAGTTCCAAGCCACACGTCACATCTTCATCCTAGCGCCAGATTAGACCTTTTGAGTCAGATTTGATCTTTTGTTTCCATTGAGATTTCTTTTGTGTGTGTGCTGCCATTCAACTGATCTGAATAACTGATCTCTTTCCAACTTCCTTTACCACAGCTCTGAAGGCCTAAGATAAAGGCCTGCCCATATGAAACCCACATTAACCCACATTCGGGTCGATACGTTAATTCTGCATTCCACCCCTCTGTCTACAGTATAAAGATCCCTATTTACTCTGCTTTTAACTTTATGGTCATGCCTTTATGCATGCATGTTTGCTGCAAAATCTGCTGTATTGATTAACAGCATAAATATAAAAAGCTTTCTTTGAATTTTCTAGCTAGAGAGCTTGCGTAACAGCTGATGTTTTCAATGAAATATCGCTGTGCATCTAAACTATCATCTGAACTTTTCACTACAGACATTTCCCTACAGACATACTGTACTAAAGATATCCTACTTTGCAATGTACGTAGAGGAATCTTGTTGTATAACTGAAGTGCTGAAAAAGAACTAAACTTCTTTGGTCTCCAGCATGTCATTTCGATGTGGCTCATACAAGGCCGTTCATCAGAGATTCAGGAAACTCATGTTTGGGACCCCAGGGGCCCAAACATGAGTCTGCCCCCACGTAGGCATCATATCTGGCCTGAAAATATCCAAGAAGCCAGGCTCCCCTTGGGACACTGGAGTGCTGTAATGCCGTGATGCTATCTCAGTCAGACCAGCCATTCTCATTTTTGAGGAGGATGGAAGGGAGGAAGGCAGGAAGGAAGGGAGGAAGGCAGGAAGAAAGGATGGAAGGAACGATGGGGGTGGTTGTGCTGTGTCCGCCTGTTATTTAATATTCTGATTGTCTGCACTATTTTTCCCCCATGCTCCGATCAACTGAGATCTAATGAACTCCATTACAACAGTGTAAAAGCTAGTATAGACTGGTCTTTCTGACTTACTAACTAAACTAAAGGATTTATAGATGTTGTGTTGCACTGGAAGTTTGATTGGGCACACAACATCCCATAGGTTGTGAGCTGCGCTAGAATCCAAGAAAACGAGATATGTAGACTATTCACAGTCTCTATAATTGGAACAATCTCTTCATTTTGGCTTTCCCAAATTCAAGTAAATTGACACGTGTCAAAAAAACAGGTCTGCAGAAATATTCCCCCCACCCGCACTCCTGTCTCCTCCCCTCGGAGATGCTTGTTAGCAGAGCTGCCATAGGCCCTCATTGGTTTGCCGGCTCAGTCAAAATCCATTACAATGAGTGGGAACCCGCTCATCTCTTAACTGACACAAAATATTGGTTTTGCAGATAAATCCTAAAATAAGCCACATTAATGAAGAGAAAAATAAACATAGGGCTTGTCAGTAGCATGTGTCTGTGGCCATTCCCTTGGGGGAAGCCATCTGAAGGGTATGGGAATAGCAACATGGGTGCCATGTCCTTGCAACCTTCGCCAGTCTCGCAGCAACCCGAGGCAGCGCTAGCATGAAGGTAACAAGACATTTTACCATCCACCCAGTCTGAGAGCGAGCCTTAGGGGTAATGTTAGGTCTTTTCATAAGTTACAAAGATGTAATTAGACAAATTAGCTCAGCAGACACTTGGGGTTGCGTTGGCTGTGTGTTGCCTAGGTTGATAATTAGCAGGCAGCCGCTGCTCTGAAATCACACATTGCACCCGAGGCCTTGCATCCGTAACCTGACAACCAACCAGGAGCGGTAGGGAAATAAAGGCATACGCATCCCAGAGCCTTTGTTTGTTTCAGTTGCCAGCCAGGTTTGATGTCGGAATTCACGCCGAGACGCCATGCAGCTCTCTTGTTTATGACCGTGTATCAGGCGCTTCCTGGGCCAGAATGGCATTTTCCTTCGCCGCGCCGATGTGCACAAATCAAATGGATGTGTTCTTACCTAGGAGGCACAGACTTTCATTTGAGCCAATCACCTTTATGGCTCAATTCATCAGGGCCTCGCTCTGCGTGTCCAGGTCTCTAGTTGTGAGGAGCACCCTGGGAGCTGATGAGACATTTCCACACACTGAGCTCCTCTCTCACTTTTAATGACTTGCCGTTGGTGATTTTTCACCGAGCGCCTGTTTTTATTGGCTTTGAATAAATTCCCCTTCCCTCTGACACCAGACATTCTCTTTAAATTAGATGGAAGGTGTTGAATGCCAAGTCGGAAATGGCCTTGGCAAAATGCAGATTGACTTGTGTGGGGATTTATATTTCTGTTTACTGTATGTGTCCATATTGAATGCGGGGCACGTCGCCTCTCTCAGATGTGGCTTGAGCTGTGCACGTCTAGCGTTGTTACGATGATGTTTATCTTCCTGTGGAGCAGAACAATGATTTTTCTTTTATCACGGTTTTCGCAGTTATCCAAGTATATTTAATACAACCTTGAACATATTCTAAGGCGTGTGTGTGTGTGTGTATGATGAACCTTGAAATAATGATCCATGCAGAAATGTACTGTATATGATGTGCTGGCCACCATCTACAGCACTGGATCAGCCTCTACTGTTAATCATGTTAGACTATGTATATGTTCTGTGTGCAATACATTGGCCTGGTATCTGGTCTCTAATCTCAGTATATTAGAAAGTAGACCTAGCTGAATATTCAGTAAAATGCATGAAGTCAATATACAATAACAATCCCAGAAGTGTCCCCTGCCCAGAACAGAAATGGCCCTGACAGTACGGAGCCACATACAGCATATCCATGTCCTAATCGCTGTGAAGGGTTGGCACAATATTCTGACCGGGCGACCGAGCTCCGTGGACCCGGGAGATGAGACCAGAGAGCATGCTACCGGACATTGGGGGCTGGACTGAGGAATGGAGGACCGTGGTGCTCAGTCCAAAAGAGACAACACAGAGCAGGGATATTGCCAAGGAGTGAGAGAGGATGGTAAGGGGACTGTTGTAGCCGTCAGCATGTGATTTGCAGTGGAAAAAGTGGCGAGATACAGTACTGTAAATTGATATGTGGAAATATGCTTACGTTTAACTTCCAGTTCTAGTCAAACTGCATTGCTGTTAAAGATGGAGCATTGTAAAGACTGAATGCAGAACGGCTGTCTTGCTTTGAGATCAGAACATGATCACGCCGCACTTAGCTTGAGTCATAATTGTCCTATTTCCCAGCCCTCTGCCGTCCATATGCTCTCATGTATATCACGTACATATGATAATTCATGGCCTTAGCGGCACACGCTAGAATGAACCAACTCGCGTGTAGGATGGGAATTGCTGTCATCCAATAGGCAACCATGTGACGTTTGTCCAAGGGCACTATCTAAGTTGAAAAATACTTTTAATTTTCAGCATCGCCATTTCACAGGCCTGTATTGTGGCTCATCCATTCTGGCTGATGCATTTAGACTCCTCTAATGTAATCTCTCTCTTTCCTCTATTTCTCCCTCTGTCTCTCTCGCTCTCTTTCTGTCTGTTGTGCTCTCATGCTATCCTGGCGTCTCCGTATGGGGCTTGCCTGTGGCGCAAGACGTGTTGGATAATTTGATTCCAGCTAATAACCAGAGTTAGCCCAGAGAAAAGCACAAATGAGTTGTGGCCTTCCTTAAGTGGGAGCATTCTGGTCTCTGGGCTCTCGCTCTCTCTCTCTCTCTCTCTCTCGCTCTCTGTGGTTCATTTTATTTAAACTATTAAAGGACTGAAAATGCATTAGAATGCATTAAAATGCATTAGAATGCATTATGCTGCAATGTTACCAAAGTATAGACAATTATAATGACAACAATTGATATAAACGGTACATTCTGTATAAGTACACTATAGAAGGATGACAATATGACAAAATCTTGTTAATGATAATTAACAAGATTCTATTAGGCCTAATCAGTTAATAAATTAATTAAACATTGATGTTATCTTGCTATACTAACTTCTCTGGCTAAATGGAAGCTAACTGCGGTACCACTTTTCTTTGTAGGCTATTAGTGTGTTTGTTATTTCTATCCCTAGTATAAACATGCGAACATAGACACACAGACACACAGGTAGATATATCCACTTTTACTGTATTCTAATGCTGCACCCATGTGTAAATGAAAACACTTCTCTATTGCTGCTTTTTGATTAGCGAGAGAAAGGAAGTGGTAATGAACTGTGAAAGCGCTGTTTCCTTCCATTTGCAGACACGGCATCAGGCTCTTGCTGCCAAACGCCACTGCGTATCACCGCTCTGTGCCGACCGAACGCTCCCATTAATTACCTCTGGCATCTCTCACTGGCCCTGGCGTTGTTATTCAGTGTCAGCACAACTCCTTGATGTTGGCAATGATAGCATGCCAAGTTATATATTAGACAGTATGATGCCTGATTTTGCTGTTCTGGACATGATTTGATTTCAGTTAATGTGGTTATTTTATATGTATTTTATGATTTAATAAATATATCACAACATTCCTGTTTTGTGCAGGTAGTGGGTATGACATTCCAACCATCTAGAGCTAATTCTGGGAGTCATCTTCACCTGTCCACGATTGTAACTCCATCACCCCCCTTCCCCCCATATTTGTCTCTCTCACGCTTTTTTTCTCTCGTAGCGCCTGATTTCGCTCGATTTTCCGGGATATTTATCTTTTCTGGGAGATTGTATACTATTTGCGAGGGTCAGGGAGCCTCTAGTAAAATGCAGGAGAGTGAAGGTCTGGTATGATCCCCAACATGGCACACGTTCAAGGCACACATTGAATACAAATGCATTTCATTTTTGAAAATGGTAAGAACTATTATATAAAGTGGTACCAGGCAGCTGCACATGTAACACTTTTTGCTGAATGCTATTTGAGACAAGCTACAGATAGGCTATAGTTGCAGTGAACAACACACGTGTTTAGGCTAAGAACTCACGTTATTCTCGGTCAGAGCTCTACGTTGCATGTGGAAATCTTAGCCCATCCTGGGTGGACTTCACTCGGACTCAAACTCGGATCATGGGAACTGGGTGCGTTAACTAAACAGTCTTAAAACAGCTAGCGTCTGTCGATAGGTGTTGGGGAGGATAGTAACTGTATAGTAAATTAGCAGCTATTAATTCTAGGTACAATTACAGCTACCATTGCATGTCCTCAGACATTCAGTAAACAGAACGAGAAATACATTCAGAGGGATACATACATACATTAGAGATAGCAGACAGACGGCATTGTTACTATTGTTGCGTCTCTGCCAATTAACGTGTTTTCAGATTTGCGGCATTGTTTGCACCCAAACATCTCTCACCCAAAACACGTTATTGTCATAGTGTTTTTAACACTTCAGCTCATCGTTCTACCTCGAGGGGGGGAGGGGGGGAGAGAGAGAGAGTGTGAAATCACATTTCCTTCTCTCTCGCCCTCTATCTGCAATAACAGCGTGTCTCGCACGGACGCCGAGATGCGCTCAGCGTGCCAGAGTGTGTATCAATCTTTTGTCATATTATCCGGAGGAATGACAAGCTGAAATGAGCCAGCGCGGCAATTATTCCGCCGCGAGAATAAAATGCACGTATCTGTGTGTGAGTGTGTGTGTAATTGTTCTGGGTGTGCGTGAGGTTAGTGGCAGGGCCGCCATACCGCTTGCTGATGAGATACCTTGCCGGTCTTGGTAACCCCCTTCCCTTCCTCCCACACACACACACACACACAATGCGACACTAAGACACCTGTAATTAGACGGTGCTGCGATGGCATATTTCCTCACATTTACACTAGCATATGTACGCGTGCACAAACACACACACAGACAACAGGTCCTGCGGTGTGCACAACAAGCAGACAATGACCTAGCTCGCGCGCGCGTTGTTATGAGTGCCGCTGAGTGTGTATGCATCTTGTGGGAGGATGTGGCCTGTAAACAGCAATGGTTCCAAATGACAGGTTGGGGAATGACAGCTCAGCTCCTGCCACCGTGCAGGTTATGGGTGTGTGTCTCTCTCTCTTTATGCCTGTGTCGCTCTCCCACTTAGCTGCTACCACAAGGAAGGCAAGGCACGGGGACCTTCCTATGCTCCGCGTCGCCGCCGTCTCCATTGCCTCCCATTGTCCTCCCTGTCGCTCGATGTGTGGCCCGTGTTTCTTCCTCCCTCTCTCACCCGCTCAGCTCGTTGTCGCCACGGGCACCGGGCGCAGGTTTGTTTATTTCAAGTGCGTTCCCTTGTTTGGTGCCAGTCACACAGCGCGTGTGTAATTATGACGTCCGCCTGTCGCAGTTATGTTTACAAAGCATTTGTTTTGGCAGCAACAGCTTTAAACGTCGGTGTGTTAAGTTCAGAGGAACAGGGATTGTGTTTGGATACCGAGTTTAAAGCGTGCGAGATTGGGGGCGAAGAACACACGCGCTCGGACAATTATGCAGAACGCGTTCATGCTTGCCCGTAAACAGGTCGAGTTATTTGGAGAACAGCAGCAGTTAGCGCGGGGTGCTCTCCGTGTTGTAAAGCTGAAATGTGAGAGGATGGGACATTGTCGTTGAATTAGTCACTGTTTTGTACAGCCAAATAGCACAGTGTCTGTGGCAAGGCGCAGCAGTTATTCATAGACCCAATACCCATCTACAACAGTAATAAACATAACGGATAAACCACGTGTCTCCTGAGTGGTGTAGAGGTGAGATTGTTTAGTTCCTGTGGTTTTATTTGTAAAGCACCTATTCTTTGTAGTCTCAGCCACACTTTCCAATAAATATACAGTATAGTAGTAAATAGTAAGTTTAAAAAGTAGTCTGTGTGCAGATGCATTCATTTCCCATGTAAGTAGTGTAGTTGAGGTTACTCCCAGTTAAACTGTGACCGAGAACCTTTGACCCCAACGTCCGGTTTGTTTGACTAGTGTGATCACGCCGTACCGTGCACGGGTGTGGCAAGCTTAACTGCGCCGTGGCCCACTTGAAGTCACTTTAGTCACATGTCACTAGAAGTCCTGGAGGCAGAGTTGATCATTATGTCAATGTAGCATGTCAATTATTTCAATTGTTTTAATGCAGGTTTGATAGAGCTATTGTATAACTCTTTACTCATTTGACTAGTCTTTCATAGTTGTCAGATCGGTGTGTGATTTTAGTTCAAAGTCAGACATTCTTACCAGGTAATTTTCCAGATAATTATCCTGTCTATATTGACGTCCACGTGTGTCTGCATTTACAAACATTTTTGCACAAGAGAATCCTATATTTTCCCACACAGATATAAGACATGTTAATGTCAGACGGCTCCTGTATACATTAGTCTCTGTTGAAAGCATATGTGTGATGAATGTGTCCTTGAACTGACCACACCAGTGACATTACAGAGGTATGTCTCATTCGGTGTGAATCATTCACTGTACTGTATAAAACACGTTATCCAGATTGTCCTGTAAAGCTAATTGCCATATGAATAGTGTGTTACAGTAGATGTGCTGTGGCATTGTCTGACTTGATCTGTACCTATTGGAATAAATTAATATTACCGGCTATAATTAATTCCACACATCTAATCTAATGCTAAATTTTGACTTTTTCTATGATAAACTGTAACATGTGGGTTTTGAGCATTGCTTACAGTTATGAATATATTCCATGACCACCTACATGGATTGTTCACCACAAAATACTTAGCATCAACACGGCTGAAGTTATTTATGTTTCCATGACATCATAGAACACTGTTATATTTTTAGCTGGGTCCCTTGTGTGTTCTTCCCCATTGGCTCTGTGTTAGGCCAGTCCACAGTTTGTGCACACGTGCACGCACACACACACACCAGTGCTGCACTGCCCTCAGACAGATGGAAATAATTATTTGATCCTTAACTTGAAAGTAAATCACTTCATATCACATAAAGCAAATGACTAGCCCTTCCAAATATTTACGGAGGGTAACTCCCCTCAACCCCCTTGTTTCCTTGTCGGAAACTCTTCATTTGGTATTTAAACAAAGCTCAAAGGGGACAAAAATGTTGGTTGGTGTGTGCGTGTGTGTGTGTGTGTGCGTGTGTGTGTGTGTGTGTGTGTGTTGTGTAAAGGGGGGGTTGTTGTTGTTGACCCCTGTGACCCTGGCAGGCGAGACTGTGCTGATTGTGGAAGAAACTTGGTCCTAGTCAAAGCACTTTACACAAAGAGGAAATGGCTCCTTTATGGCACTTTGTAGTGTTGGCCAGCCAATTTTGATTAATCATGATCACCTGCTTCCTTCAGGCTAGAGAAATAGAGCTGGAGAGTCCAGTAATATTAACACATGGTAGAGGACAAACTCCAAATGTAGCACAAGTGTTTTTAAAATCCTTTTTATGATGATGTCAAATGATCAAATAGTCTGATAATATAAAATATCAGCACTGTATCTGGAATATAGATATCTAGAATTCCTATATATATATATATATATATATATATATATGTCCTAAAGTGAGAGGCTTTGGCCCAAAGGTATTGCATGTACAACAGCTCTCAGGTAGCATGCTATGTAGAAACCATTAACTCACAGTATATCTGTGGCTGCACGCCAAATAATTTCCTCTCAAACCACCTGCACCACATAGGAACACCTGATTGTTCCTTTTTTCTCCTCCATCAGCACCTTTTGACCCTAACACACATTTGATTGTCCCTAAGAGAACGTACTTCTTCGAGTCCCTTTTGGAGCTCAGCCACAGAATAAAAGAAATGTCCTTGAGCAATTTGCTGCTATCTGAGAACACATCTGCAGTGAGCTGCACAAGCCCAAACCTCTCATTGTTCCCATAATTCCTCCTTCCAATCCCCATCCCCTGCTATTAAACGGCATCAAAACAGCTGGCAGCCTGTTTTCGGTCCGTTCATAATTGTGCCAGGCTAATTAAGCAGAGTGTTCTCCTAAATGATAACTTTGTCAAGCTTCTCAGATGTTCCCTAACAAGGCAGTCTACAAAGGTGTTAGGTTGCACATTTGTCATTGTAACCTAGGGCTAACTACAAGGCTATAAATCATTGGTCTTGACCAGGGGGGCAGGGTCTGACTCTAGGCTTGAAGCAGCCGTGACGTGTGGCGACGGATGGTACTGCAGCCTATAGGACCAACTGCAATACACACCCCATTCAGAAATGAATTATCTAACTACTCCGCAACATTATTTTGGTTCATATGTTGCTTAATAATATTCTCTTGGTGCTCATGCACATATATATTTTTCTAACAATGTCAATAAAGCCAGTTTGTACGATTGTTTGTCATGACGTAATCATGCAACATAGTCCTATGCTTGTGCCTGCTGCTGCACGTGCATTTCTTGTGCACAAGCAACAGCGGCGTATTAGCGATTAACATCGAGCATGTCTACGATTATAATAGTACAGTACAGTCCAATACAAAAACAAAAAATTCCTGTTATTTTATGTTGTACTACACCGCACATGCCCGGGGCTTGAGGTCGGGAACCCCAGTGTCGCAGGTTGGAACATAATCTTCTGTTTGTACTGCATATGGGTTAAAAGAGCCACTTTGCCAATATGGCGACACCCTTAATTAGGATATCGCACTTCACTGCAATAATGAACAAATACTTGGTAAGATCGAGCTGCCATTTTCTTCCTGTGTCTATCTAATAATAAGTCTATGGTCTTGACACACACCAGCTTCCCCTGAAGAAGAAATCGTCTCTGTTAAGGTGGATCAGAACTTTAATCCTCCCCAGACGATTTTGATTTTTTTTTTCTTTTTTGAGTGATACAACGTGGACTGTGTCAGCATCAACACGCTTAATGCATGTTTTATTTTCTTCAATAAATGAGTAATGTCATTTTCGGTTTACGTGGTTTGAGTCATACTTTCTCACCCTCTTCATTATAGTCAGTGAACCCATTTACAGCTCAATGAGTTAACACTCTGCAGCCGACGCCGCTTAACGTATCCTAGCCCTGACTTTTACACTGATAGGAAGGTTAAGTTAAAGCTGTTAGATTTATGCCGCCTTTCAAGCATCCTTCATTTCCACTTACTTACCAGCTCAAGCAATCCACCGGCCAGTCTATAAAACCCCACAGCTTACTTTTCTTTAATTAAATGCCACTCGTAATGCTCCCAGCGCACCCCGTATATCTGCAGCCTCTGCCTCTGCTTTAAAGCAGGGAAGAGCTACCTTTTTAATGTGCTGTGCTGTCTGGGGCTCAGCGCAGGCCCAGGGGACGCAGCGATAAGGCATCCGTCTTAACAAGGTCACGCCGCTTGATTTTTAATATAACGGTCAGCCCCTTCTGTGCCCCTCCTCTCCGTGTCCTCCTTTTGAATTATTAGCGCTCATTAACGTTATGGAATCCATCATGGTCCCTCTCCTTCCTTGCGGTGGTCATCCTCACTCAGTGGGGAGGGTGGGAGGGTTCCGGTTTATACGCTGAGGCCTGCTCCCCATCTCCTCCGTCTGCCGGCTAACAGCCAGTTTTATAGGCAGGCTTTACGGCGTTCATTATGCCCACTTAACAGCCGTCGTAACTCTCTGAGATAGGGTGAGGAAGTGAGGTGATTAGCTGTTGGGCCCAAATGTGGTTTGCCTGAGAATTTGACCTTTAGGACATGAAAGATGATGGTCTGTGGTTCATGATGGTAAATTTCACATCTACAATATGGCTTTATTAAAAAATGTCCACCCCCTTGTGGGTATACAGTCTTTTTTTTTAAAGCTTGCGCTGCTCTGGAGGTGAAGATTAATGTGGAAGTAAGGTGATATGTGGTCCTCATGACGACAATATGACATTGCATCTGTACACTTTTGTTGTACGTGGCTGGTAACAAGGAATTACATTTGATTGATTTTCACTTTCATTGCTACCACTATAAATGTGTTTTATTCTTGGACAGTTTCCATTTTAAAATCAGTTGGTGCTAGTGGAAGCAATGCATTTCATATCGCTACATCTCATCGCTGTAAGAGTGAAACTTAAAGGGTCAGGGCTGAAAGCGTTTCAGAAACTCCTACTCAGAAACAGAATTATGAGCAGGTTTCTGGAGATGGGCTTTTAACATTGTGTGAACTGTGTTAAATGCTTCCCACTCAGCCACGCTGTGCAGCAAAAACAAAATGTAAATGCTCAACATGGTTCTAACAGGATATTCTGTAGATTGTCTTAGTTGGAGGCATCTGATAATGTCTTCCCAGGAAGTTCTGACGCTCCATCAAACGTGTGGTTATTGACGTGTGTTTTCCTCATTCGGTCTATGCTAGTCTATGCTTAACATGCAGGACTCATCTTTCAAGTGAAGCGCAGTGTAGCCTAGCAGTTGTACACGCGTAACAAATTATGCCAGCACCTCCTCTCAGCACGACATGGCCTCATGTATAGACAGAGATGTGAGACATTCCATACGTTACTGTGCCATGTGCCCTTGGAGCAGATGGTGTGTTTGCACAACCCATATTCCTTTCATCCCCCGCACCACTGTATTCCCTATGAGAAATTCCCAGGTCACGATCCAGCCGAACCAAGAGGACACACATCTTCTGTGGTTTACTATTTGGAACACCCTGTTGAGGAACGGTTTCTGTCACAGGGAAGCTATGTTGTAAATTTGGCAGGCAGTGACCCCGTAAAGCGAACTTGACCTCTTGGCTGAAGAAGGCCAAATGGGCCACGCACCATTAAGTTCAAACACACCACCTTGATTAGATTCCCACGCTGGCCATACTACATCCCGCTGACCAGTAGGATAGAGAATTAATACTTAATTTCAGCTTTATTGACATTCCTTGATATGCATGTGGAGTTGCCCCTGTGATTGAAACCACTGTTACAAATCTGTGTTGTTTTTGTTTGACACATCAAGTGCTGAGTCATCTCCATACAGAGCACCTACTCAACCCTTCCCTCCCTCCACACACTGTTTCACACATAAACCATGAGGGCTGAAATGTGTCACACTCACGTACCCCGCATCAAACATAGAACATCCCCAAATTACAGCTGTAAGAAAGAATAACATATTAGCTACAGTAGTGTCTAGCAGTTTATATGCAAGAGCTACTATTTGTATACTCCACTCTAATAGATAAACGCAGCATACCAAAGCTGTTTACAATAACACGTCACCCAGTGTGGAAGTTATGTGAAAAAGCACTCTCGAGCCCTCTTGTAACTCGAGAGCTACTTAGTACTGTAGATATGTCATAGAATATGATTAACAAATAATAACATACTGTAGGTTGAAATGAATGAAGGAATGTCTGCTATTTGTTCCAGACTGCATTTCTCTTACAGGCATTACTGTGTCTTTGCCCTTTATAAACAATTAAAGAGCCATTTGATTTTTGATGTGTCGTGGTGCAAGCAAACCCAGATGGGGGTTATAGCTATGCAGTGTTATTTTTTCTGGTAGCTTTTTAAATGTCCCACTTAAGTTCTCTTTTGTGGCTCCAGATGTTTTGTGTAGCTATTTATTTAGCTTGTAAACAGGCCGCCAAAAAGCACCAGGCGTAATGATGGAAAGGGAAAACCGCAGCGACATTGTTGCAGGGCATTACAAAAGATAGCTGCATGCTTAATGTGATTTAAACCCGGGGTTAGAGCAGGGGGCTGCATTGCCTCTGCGAGGGAGGTTTCCAAATTGAAATGCAAATCTTAACATTTTGGAATTCATTAGGACTGACACAGGCCCTTCGAACAACAACAACAACAACAAATGAGTGCAGTGGGGAAGTGAAACTCATTTCTCGCAGATTCCTCTCCTTAAAGGGAATGGAAAGAAATTAGTCCGACCTTCTGACTTTGTGCATTTTATGGCAATTGCTTCTTCCTTTTTTTTTCTTTCTTTCCAGTTTTTTTGTTTTTTCTTCACTGCATGTTGATGTGAAGTTGGCTTTCATCAACAGGCTGGCTGGCTGCTTGCTTCCCATATGGAAGAGGTGGTGTGTACCCTTTTACACTAATGACAGAGCATGTGAGAACATCTGCCAAGTAATCAAGTAACACGCCAAGCCCTCTAGGTATTTAGAAACAGTCGCTGGAATACCTTGTGCACTAGTATTATTCATTGTCATTGTTTGATATAATGCTATTTGTTGTAAAGGCTGCAATTATGTTTGACTCAAGCCTAGATCTACAAGTTATTAAAAATGAAAGTGGGTTTCGAGAAATGAAAGAGACACAATTTCCTTTTAGACTATTAGAAGAAAAAAAAAGTTTGCAACACTTTGTTTTCACATTTCCTGTAGTACGGTCTGCCGCACATTCTCGAAACTCTTTTTGCACATACAGCATCACATGCCCGAGTCACACGCGGCAAGCCCTGATCTGTATCTACTACACACACACTTCCCCCAGAGAATTGATTAAAATCAGAGAGACACAGACCTTGAACATTGCTGCTTTTGTCAGAACAAACAAAGGCTGCCGGTAATTGGATTCACATTGAGAAAAGTATTTAAAGCAGTCTGATAACAAATACAAGCTGTCGGCTCTTTCAGGGCAATCTTTGTGACCCAGCCACCTTTATTGGTCTAGCCCTGCTCTCAAGCAGAGCACAATTATGTCAAGGAGCCCCCTTTTAACCTTCTGCGGCATTATTACGAGAAATCTGTCGCTCAAAATGGGTTCAAAGGTCTACCCCCCCACGCACCCATCTCACTTCTTCCCCTTAGCCAGTCCCACCTTTTGGGGCACTTAAACGCACCATTAACTCGCTCCAAGTTGTCAGCCGCAAACTGTAGAGCTGGAGCTCTTTTTGGATACAGGTTTGATGCTGGAAGTTAAAGATGAAACGGCTTGCAGGAGGCTGGTGTGACTTACGGCAGGGTAATCTATCTAGGCAGGCCATATACCACATGTTACAGATAATTAAACCAGCAAAGAGCTGATTAGAGTCAGCCACACAACAACAGTCAAAACGAATCAGTGGAATACAGCGGGACAAAGTGTGTCTGATTGTTTGCATACCTTCGACAGAGAGTGGGAGAGATTGGGAGAGAAATGACCACCATTCTGGGCTAGCGGTAAATGAGATACAGATCAACTCCAGATTGCTGTAGTCACAGGGCCTTGGGCAACAGGGATACTTGTCTAGCGATCCATCGCAAACCAAGGGCCAGACTCGAACTGAACCTCTGGCTGCTTGAGTTTCTATTCTGTCCTGATATTGAAGGGAGAACATAGCCATCGTCTCGCACATGGGCTTGCTATACTGTAGGTCTGACCAGAAGTGAGTTTACCTGCCAGTTCAAATGTATTTGCACAGTTGCTTTAAATCAACGATAAAGATTGCAAAGGCCTGTTATCAGCTTATGGATGTTGAGTAATGTTTTGCTTATATGAGTGCCTTATCTGGGTTTGGCTAAATATTGTATATTTTCTATGTTTACATTTGCTTGTCATAGTATGTGTTCGGTGTTGAAGGTCAAATTGAGTTCAAGCTTTCAAATGTTGGTTTACCTTGTATTTTTCTCATACTGGCCTACTGTATGTTTTACTTGAATCAAGTCCAGCATTTAGTCAGAGTCGATAGGTAGCTACTAGGTTGCTTTGTCTGATAATGTCAACTGTGTTAATGTGTTTGCCATATCAGCAACATGATAGTGAAGTGCCCTTAATTTAATAATGCTGCAGGCTTCTCTGTTTTTGTAGTTAAGATGTTAACATCTGGGAAGTAATTTCTTGAACGGTATGCAAACATAGTGTTTCGGTAAGTTAATGTCCACAGTTAGTTTAAAAGGCACATAAAGGGGATGTGTGCTATAGCAACCAGCATGGTTATAATGGGAATGTATCTTTAATCAGATTGCAGAATTTAACACTTTAAAAGGCAGCATGCCTGCTTGTTTGATGATGGTGTGGTCAAAGGTGCACCACTATATTTAGATATTCAGCCAATACCCAATAATGATTTTATATCCTTCAGGCGGTGTGCAGGACTGATTTAAACATAGTTGAAAATAATCACAATTTATTCTATTCTTCCTACACCTTATTGTAAGAGTAATAATACCAGAAAATAGGAAGGAACAGAAATTACAGTATGCATGCAAGCTAGCATACTCAATTGGCTTGTATGGTTGCTTGTGACACGCTATACCAGACATAAACACAACATAATAAATATGCATGATCCTAATTACTCTGTGCATTATTAATTGCACCAAAATATCCCTCCAAGAGGATCTCATTAGGGTAGGAGAATAGTCAAAGCTAATAATGCTCACAGTTGAAAAAGCATTTTAAAACATCAGCCATGTTTTTTTCCTCATTTTGTCAATGTGCTGAAGTTCATAAACTGCACTCCGAATGTGTTCATTAGAATTAGTATTTCCTCAAACGGAGCTGACTGTAGAAATTGTGTGTGATTAAATATTAGCCTGAATATAATTAGCATTTATTAGTGTGCAGTGCTATGGCAGATAATGAAATTCCTAATGAAATGCTTTGTTGAATTTAGTGTGAAGGGGTTTGATTTGCTCAAATTTGAAGTCAGAATGCCTTTGCCCAACTTGCAATGTACATTAAATATTGCATATTGCATCAAATCTAACTACAATAAAGCTTTGGTTTACGGAGATTGAATCTAGATGCATAAATGTAACCCGCTATTTGTGTCAGTCACAAGGTGGTGTTTGGTTCTATACAGCAGCCCACAGTGAGTTTAATAGACCCCTCAATCTGGTACAGCTATTACCAAATCCAAAACAGGCCATTAGGCTGCATGAGCTCAATTACGCATTAATTGGATAATTAGTCCTGCACTTTGTTTTTCTCCCATTTTCTTCATCTTCATCTTCATCTTCATCGATATTTTGACACATGCTTGGTCACAGGCTAGCATTCTACCATTGTCTTCGTTCTGTTCTGCAGCGCAGCAAGAGATTTCAGTAGGTGGTGCGCTGCAGATTTGCTTTGAGGAGGGGTTGCTCATGGCGGGTGGGAGGCCAAGGCTGTGAGAATTGATGGAGCCCCAGGTTGCTGTCCTTTTGTGCTGTCATGTTGACCCACAAATACATGCTGTGTTTGTGTCTGAGCCAGGGAACCACAAAGAACTGTGTGTCAGGCATGCATAGGTAAATAGGCAACAACTCTCTGGTGCACAAGGTGCATTATTTATGAACTTTTTAAAAAGAGCTTTTATTCATCCCTTCCTCATATTTCCTCCGTGCCATTATTTTCTGTGCTTCAGGCATCTGCCTCAGCATTCTCAGATTGCTACCATTAAACCATGGGAGCCTACTGATGCAGTTATCAAAGTAAATGTTTGACACATTTGATAGCATCTGAAATATCTTTCTGCCTTCTGTAATAAAGCTCTTCGGGGAGTAAAAAGGGACAGGCTTTTCATGCAAATAGCTTCTCTAACTGCAGTTCTTCTGGTGTCATATGGTTTCTAAAATATCTACATTTATCTCTGTGCTATCAGCAAACATGCGGTGAGCCTCCTTATATCCATGTTGTTGTTGTTTGGCTAGATGTCAGACGGAATAAAAAACGATTTGCCATAAGACACATGGCCTGACAACACTTAGATTGTCAGATGAGTCTACCGAGCATCAGGCACGGTTTAATAGCATAACAGTACGGTCGACGTATGGAGACCGATGCGTTAGAGGAAGGAGGTTTCTGATGGAAAATGTCAGACTGCTCATATGGATATGTTAGTTGAGAGACTTCAAGGATATATATAACATCACACATAATATTTTCCCGCTCCCTTAAAGTTTTTATAAGTGGATGTGGTAATGGCACATACTGTATGAAGTCTGTGCTTTCAAACGGTGGTACAGTATATGTGACTGCATAAGTGCGCACTTTGGTGACTAGAGAGGAACACTGTGGCAAATTTAAAGCTATAGCACAGCATGAGAGGGTCTTATGGCGGTGTCTTAATATGGGAGGGCAGGAAGTGCACGAACCTCAAACCCATTTTGTTCATGAAGGAATCGGGGCAGTCTTCTGCCCACGTAGCATCAATAGCCATTGACGATTGCTCCAATGCGTTAAACGGCGCCCCGTAAACTCAGCGCTGTTTTTGTTTTGTTTGTTATTCATCTCGTCCAATTATCATTTTAAAAGGGGAAGTGTTGAGTTCCGTTGAGGGAATAGGAGATTAAAAGACCCGGGAAAAAACATCTGTGTCTCCGCTTTGCCGAGAATCTGCATTTCATTGCCGTTGCTGGCATCCAAATAGACAGCGCCTATAACGCAGAAGGATGGGGGGATGGGGTGGGGGGCGACAGCGAGGACATGACTGGAGAGTGGAGAGGGAAGGGTTACCATAGAAACACATACCTCACATGGGTTTATTGGCTGCATCCTATCACATGCTATGAGGAATTACCATAAATCTTCAGGCAGGGAGGGCTGCAGTTTTTTGGTGTTCCACAGCGGTGAATGACAGCGTTGATCTCGGTATATCTGAAGGAGATGCAAGGGCTTTAGCTCGTGGCAATAAAACCCCAGGAACAGGGTGCTCCTTATGCTACTGTAGCTAATTTTTAGAGTTTGTCTGTCC
>JAODTR010000024.1:4391294-4401633 GCA_025399935.1 Amblyopsis rosae
GGGAAGTTTGGGGTCCCCTGCTGGAGCTGCTGCCCCCGCGACCCGACTCTGGATAAGCGGATGAGGATGGATGGAGGCTATATATTAAAAGTAGAGGTAATAAATTAAAAGTAGAGGTAATAAGCTGTCTACTGATATCATGGCTCTACATGCATGTTCTACTGTTGTCAGAATAGGCCTACACCGAAGACGAGAGCAGGTGCATGTGGGGATACAAGTGAAGTGCAAGTACATGCTATCAACTACCTGTGGGCGTGAACAAGGAATGCAACTCACAACTATAGCCTGCTGTTATTGGAAGCTAGTGATTCCAACATCTTCCAAAAGCCTGCACCCAGTCACAACAGATAAATGATAGCTTATCATTCTGTTTACCATTAACCCTCAGAACCCTAAGGGTCTTTTGGCCATTTTTCATGGCTTCGAAAAGATTTATGTAATAGCTATCATTAAGTGTTTGTATTTATGCATATGCATTCTTATTTATAAGCCATGAGTTTCATGGGGTATGCTTGTATCCATTTATTTTTTAGTGCCAAAATTGTGCTCAGTATTTTTTTAGCTTTTTGACGAGAGCTTTTAGACTCAGATTTACTATTGTCTTGTGCAGCCTCTGTTAGGCCAAAAACCACAAGCTATATACCGATCTCTTCAGCGGGATGTCTGGGTTATGAGTTTCTAGCATTTAGCGTTCTGAAGATATGGTCCAAAATATAATATGGTCTCTTTCACAGCCGTTTGCTGGCGCTTTAGGCGAGGGATATTTTGAAGCATATTTGTGGTATATGATACGAAATATATACATATGTATACATAAATCGGATGTATTAACAACAAAAATGTAATTTAAATTAAAAAAAATCTCTCAGACGGGAACCGGCTCTCATTGTTCCCTTAAAGGAGCCGGCTCATAGAGCTGACACGTTCGCGAACGACCCATCACTACACCGGATTGTTTATGTACGAGTACACTTGCCCGGCTAAGCTACTGCACGTAAACATGTGGCTGTAGCATACTGTAGCAGCCGGGTGCTTGGGCTACAGCGGAACACTGAAGCTGCAGCTACAGAACAGCTAGCTAAAGGCAATCTGGAAGCACACAGGGCCATACATCACAACACATCTATTTCCATACAACAGCATTAAGTCGTACACACCTACACACACACCACCAGCGGGCAGGAAAGGCTCTGCTAACAAACAGCCAAAAGTCTCTACTACTGAAGGAGGAGACAATCTGGCCACTGATAATCAAACTCACAAGCATCCGTCTGCAGACTTCATCCCTCAGAGCCCGAGGCCAGAGGTCAAACAGGTATACGTGCGCACACACACAGGCACGCACGCACATGGCCTGCGTGTGGATCTCCTCTGCCCTCTGCACATGCCCGCACTCTAAACGCTGATGGAATGCGGCATGTGTTGTCCCAACTCCTGCCTGTGAGCTGCAGATAGTCGACCCCGCTGACACCCTCCACATTGAGCTGTGGGCCAGAGGATCACACTGCGCATACAATATGGTAGGGAGCCAGACAGGCTTGCTGCACGATGATACAACTGCTCCTAGGCGACCACGATTACTTACCTAAGCTCTCTGGAGGGATGCATGGCCAGTGCAGCATACTGCAGCTGGGCTCATGAGAGCATCAAGAGCTCTACAGTTTGAGATAATCAGTCCGGAACATCTCCATTCAAAAGCATTTGTCATAACGGCAATTCGAATGAATACATTTCAATCACACTTCCTTACATACGATTGGACTAGATACCTTGACTGTTAAATAGTGGAAACAAAAGCATAACGACACACGTGGTTGTCGTCATTTTAGGGAAAAATCTGCTAGATTGGCTTCAGCTAGACGGCCGATTGGCTGGTCGTTTTTCTATACGTGAACATCAACTGTCAATGTGCCTCTCTGTCTGTCTGGGAAGGAACGCTATTTATGTGAGCACACAATAGAATGGTGGCCCTGTATAAGCTTAATGCCACGATGCTCCCTGCTGGACTGGAACAGCAGGGACATGTGTTAAATGTGTAGTCCACAATGAGAGAGAGAGAGAGAGAGAGAGAGCGAGCAAGTCACAAGATGCCTGAGGAAGCCAATGCAATCTTTGCTGGCTCATATCTCTCTCACACGCTCACACACACACACACGCACGCACACACGCACTCTTTCAGAAGCACACGTTCCCTTTCATCCATGTGTGAAGGCCACAACAAGCCTCCTGAGACCCCGTTGATCCACATTCTATTAGTCAGCCCGGGGCCCCTCCATTTACAGCCTCTTGTGGTAAAGACCATGCCAATACGTGCCACTCAACATTACTTGCGGCCGATTGGACCGTCTTCAACCAATCAGACATTTACATAATTTTCCCCCCAAACAAAAACAAGAGGCATTTCAGCTGAACTGGACACTGCTCACCTAAACAAGCAGAATGGAGGGGATTCCAGACAGTGATTCATAACATGAAGCCTGGCAGTTGAGCACGTCTCTCACACGGCTAGAGTTCACAGACTCGGATGTGTCTCGCCTCATCGTGGTGCCGTGTGAACCTCTACAGCGAGCGTGCTTATGATTTCTGACAACCTACCGCAGTTCATCGGTGGGCGTTTTTATCTAGCGAGTGCCAACCTGGGCTTGTATGTGAACGTCTCTAAACACCTACCTTGAGGTTATGCACAGCTCTGATGTGTCGTCTCCACTGTGTGTGTGTGTGTCTATAAGTATGTATTATATACATGAGGACGCTTATAAGAGAAAGAACGAGATAGAGTCATATGCATATATGCTTTACTTAATTAGATTATGGATCTTACAAAACACACATTTATTTGGTCCTCAAAAAACAAAACAATCAAACTTACCTATTGGGCACAATGACTAGGGCAGACCCCAGCCTCTTCCATTACACACATTAAATCCTCATGCTAATTAATGCATTATTTGACAGATATTAAAATAATGAGGAAGAAACAAAACAACATTTGCTGTCAGCCTGAAATATAATGAGCCCTCCTGGTGAATTGAGACCTTGATGTTTCATCCAAAGCAAACATGGCGATCTGCCATATATTAAGCCTTTTGGATGGAAATGCGTACTGTAGCAGACGATGAGAGAACTGTGTGTTGTGGGTGCAAGGAAAAGGGAGCCGGGGAGATTTACCTGGTCCTGGATAGAGAACTCACCCGGTTGGATTGTATCCCTTCACAAGGGGGCAGAGTTGAAGGGGCTCGGAAGGGAAAGAAGCCTAGTCTGGATAACACAGTGGCTACATGGTGCTGAGACTAGATCTAGGCTTGTAGCTATACCCTTACCACAGCACGTGCAAAGCTACTCCCATCTGAGTATATTGTAATAGCTTGCGTTTAAGTCTTAGTACCAGCTAAGTATTACGAGTAATGGTACTGTGGGCTAAAAACTTTCAAGATCTCAAAAAACAGGAGTAGGACTGTGTGGGTGGGTGGGGGGGGTCCAGAATAAGAACAAAATGGCACAGATGGAATGGCATAAAGCCAAAGTTAACCATATTTAAAATGACAACGGAAGAGAAATAACAGAGGGTACCAACCTCGGCTTGCTTGCGCCACATGTCCAGGTTCTTGCGCTGAGCTTTGGAGAAATGGTCCCATGCCTTTTGTTTGGAAGCAGCTTGGAATACAGACACAATCTGTTCAACTGTGGCAGGATGCAGGGAAGGGCGAGAGACCATCCAGAGAGACAGAAATGGGGGGAGAGAGAGAGATAGAGAAAGAGAGAGAGACAGAGGGTGGGTTGGAAGGAGCAGAGGAGTGAAAAAGTGGAATCAGCTAGGCGCTAGGGACTGCAAAACTGTGTGTTCGCGCATGTGCGTGTGTGCGCTACTCACCAGGTGATGCCAATGCAACGTTTCAAATGTTGGTAAGACAGTTCCCATACACACACCTGTGCAAATTGTACCCTACCTTTTATAAACATAATCTGCTTTCACTCCCAACATGGAGCCACATTAAGTCAAGTAGCATTGCACCTGAAAGAAATGTGTTACAAGCTTGAACAACAGTCACAGCTGTGTCTAACAGGCCCCTGCTGTCCGGCAGCCAACACGCATGGCACCTTATAACCCCTGTAACCTCTCCACTTGCGCTTCCCCAGAAGGATCTCTGACACGTGCCTTTGGCCACCGAGCTCCCCCCGAGCAGCTGACCCACGCGGCCAATCTTAGTGAAACCACAGATGCCGGCTGGCGAGGTGGGCTGGTGTTGCTCGTTCATTTTCCGCCCCTGAAGGTTTCCCAAGTTGGCAAAGAGAAAATAGCGTTACGGTTTCTCTAACGACTCAGCTGCAGACACGCCTGTGCGATCTGTAAGCGATGACCGGGTGGTAACCACGACGCCCTCGGTGGACTGTCTGCTTCTGCTGTAAATGGATATTAACTTCCAATACGGCTGTCTTAGAGGTGAGCAAACCCCACCGTGACATGGTGAATCCCAGAGGTCATAATGGACAAACTGGGAGGAGAATGGGGGGGGGGCTGACTAAGCTAAGCACTGCCGTTACAAGAGAAGCTCAGCAGAAAGACTTAAGGCTGGAATGGCCATGAGCTCTGCTGGAATGGTTCTTTTGGGACCACATTTAGTGACACTAAAAGAGAATGGGGAGAACCACATAGATGAGATTGATCCACTGATAAATCACAAGCACTGTTGCAGCCCTGGGCAAAAGTCCAAAATACTCTACTGTACTTGTATTAAATATTTATATAATATATATATGTTTTGTTTTTTCGTAATTCACTTGTGAGAGAGTGAAACTTGTAACTGATATATTTGTTAATTATCTCTTCATTATACTGTGACACCTTGCTTGGCAGATAATATTGATGAAGATGCGGAGGCTGTTTTGTCATAGGCATGCAAAGCATTTTCCTTGGAGAGTTGTTTGAAGACACACAATGATGGCAGTCATCAAGTGATGTTCCATTACACTTCTGTTGCTGCTGTACCCTTAGTAAAACTCTACCGAGGTCTGGCACGCATTAGCTTGTCCAGAGGTAATGTGTTGCTAGCTTTGAGTCCCCGGAGCCTTGGTCACCACATGCTCCAGAACAAAAGTGATGCGTGACTAAGGTGGGTTGTGCGTGGAGGATCAAGCGGGGCCAAGACAGAAAAGTTTATCCTGGGCTCTCTGCAGAGATGCAGCGTGACCAATTGAGGTGAAGGGGATGAATGGAGGCCATTCAGCCGCCCTAATGAAAGCGCTCCTGCTGGGCTGTGAATGAGGGTGGGCCCATCTGTGCCACACAGGCGTGCACAAACCAGTGACCTCGAAAATTGCGCAGGAAGCACTTTGGGACAGTTGCCCCAGCAACAGGCTGGAGTTTGCATGGTAACCGGGCGCTTCAATCAATCCTTGGCAGCTTCTTAAACAGAGCAGATTTTCTTCCTTCTTTTTTTTTTGTTTGTATTTTTTATTGAAAGAACACTGTGTGAAATCAACTTAGAGGGCCGCCCTTTAAGAAAAGGAACTGTCACTGATTGTCCCATGTGAAAACGTCCGGGAGCTTTCACCAGTATTGAGAGGTGTGAGAGACGCTGCCCTCAGGGAACTTCTGCTCTCGAGACACAAAGGCCTTCTTGTCTCTGGCAGCCTTTGTCAACAGTGTGTGCTGCCTGAGCACACACTGTTGGCATCGCCGCATGGAAGTGAATTAACATTAGTGCATGTGCAGAAACTAAGGACGCTGTGAAATAGATAGGATTACAGAGATTTCCACATCATGAGCGAGCGGGCTTCCGAGACTCACCATGGGGACTGGGCATTAAGTTTACAAGCAGCTTTAAGGGCCAGGTTCATTGGATTGTATCTGAGTTTGTCGCGATAATATATTCAGTCTCAATGAGCCAGAGGCAAGCAGGTCATTGAAGTTCCATTCCCTGGCTCCATTCCCTCACGCAACTTATGACAGCGTGCAATGACAATCCACCCCTGCGCGCATCTCCCACGTCAAAAAGTAATGAGATTGTGCCGCCGGAAATATCACTACAAAGCATCAGGCTCGCTCTCGGTCTGCCTTTACCTTCAAACACGTTGTCTGCCTGCCTGACTGCCTGTCTGTTTGCCTGCATGTCTGACTGTCTGCCGGAAAAGAAAGGAACAAAAACAATCTGAATCAGAGACGGAGAATCGCAGAGGGACGCTCCCCACGGCGAGACGAAGGAACCTTTCATCCTAAGAGTGATTAGCCATTCCAAACGTTTTAACACCCCCATCAGCGGCATTACCACCCAACACCCAACTCTTTATGAGTGCGTTCCTCATATGAAAACGAATGTGTTTGGGGCGGGCGAGTTCTAGCTGCAAAGTGCCAGTGATCTTCTCTCTAATTGTGGCTGGGGTGGTTGGAGCTCTTTCCGTGGGTCGTATCGCTTCATGCCTCTTGTCTACCCCCGTTCCACACACACACACACACACACAACCTTGTCAGAGCCGCCACCAAAGGCACCATGAGAGTACAAAACCCTCACATTCTGATTTTTCCTACTAGCAGACTACTGCTTTGTGCATAAATGCAGTAAATCCTCACTAATTGTCCCTGACTCCGGTCTAATACGACCAGAATCTGTGTACTACATAGAGTGACATAGACGCACCCAGTTTGCTACTACGAGGTAATATCTCTTTTTTATTTTCATTATTTTAGTATGAATAATTGCGGCGCCTTTTCACAGATGGAGGTCTCTCCAGCTTCACAGCAGGGTGAGAGTGTGACACTGTACTGTAAGCCTTCCTCCACGTTTTTTTAGGAACAAAAGATGTGTTCAAGGTCTTTGAGCAGCGTTCAGTGGCAGCATGGTGCTCAGCAAGGAGAGAAAAAAAAATCCCTGAATCCTATGGTGGTGAAAAAAAAATGTTGTCGGAGGAGCGATCGAAAAGCTGTGAGCACAAAGAGCCGATGGGCGGCGGGTGGCAGGAGAGGGAAGATGGTGGGAAGAGGGAGGGGGAACGGGAAGAGAGGAGAAAGACAGAAAGCCCCGGCTCATAAAAATCAGTATTATAACAACATTAATTGATGCTGCTGAGTGCCATATGCGGCGCCATATGGAAACGCCGCCCCAGAGGCCTGCTATAATAGACGGCCCGTGGCGGAGCGCACAACTTGGCACGTTTACAAACAAGGGACGTCCCATTAATATCGGTACCTCAGACAGGCAGGGAGACAGAGAGAGAGAGAGAGAGAGTCACCTTAACCATTTGTCTAGACACAATGTTTAATACCTCCTTCTTGGGAACTGTCTGTCTTCCTTCCTCACTTGGGAAAGTTATTGGGTGGGGGGGGCTCCACCTTAATTACAGCAATGTGTGGCCCCTCCCTTTGGGTCGAGGAGACCGCCCTCCGCTCGCCCAACTGTCAGTCCTAACACAGATGTCCCGAGGTCCTCCAACACACACACACACACACACACTATCGTCAGCAGGTGAGGTGATTGATGAGACCCTGACAGAGACAGGGAGAGCGAGCACTGTTTAACCTCCTCCACGTCTAATCGCAGGGCGGCCATAATTTACGGCTCCCCGTCGGCCATTTTATTATTTCATGTAATTTATTTATTTTACAGCAGCTGACCGCCTCGCCGAGCATGGGCTGGATACAGCCGTCGCCATGACAGCGTTGTGCTGCTGCTAATGCTGCGGCTGCTGGCAGGGGGCGGCGGGGGGTGGAAGAAGGAGAACGAGAGCGATAAAAGCGAGCGTGTTCCTGGTGGAACTGAGTTGCCAGGCGTTCTGTTGGACCTCATCGAGAGGAAACGATGTGCGACTACAGCTGTTTCCTTCCCGGCAGCAGGGTGGCTGATGGAGAGAGAGCGCTGCTGTGTTTTTCTGCGTGCGTGCGATGCAGCCACGGCTCGAGGTCAAACGCCGCCAGTGTTGTGTTTCGACTTCATCTCCCCAGTGCTGAATTATTCACAGCCTCAAGATGTTCACTGTGGTGGGTGCCCCCCCTCTCTCTCTCTCGTGATAATAACTTGTTTTGCAGCCAGAAGCTCTGGTTGCTGGCTGATTAATTCCCCCTCCCACAAAGCACTCACTTTTCATTGCGGACTTCCTTCATTCTCTCCCAGTCGACAGAGCAAGGCCTGCCGTCGCTCTCTGCTGGCAACAACTAATCTCTCTCTATCTCTCTTTCCCCTTTGCTGTCTTATTCTTTACTTTATCTCAGATTGTGTCTCTCTGTCTCTTCCACTATTTGTACCGCGTGTGTGTGTGGCAGTGAATATACTTTTATTTCTCGTATTATTTCTGCCCTGCGTGCTCCTCTCCGCTCTGTAATGATTTCCAGTGACTTTGTAGTGGTTTTATCCAGCCGGGGTTCAGAGATAACCCAAGGGCGAGCCAAACGCTGGGGCCAGTCGATAGCACTGATTAAAGATGTTTCACCTCTGCCAGTGTGTCCCGGCGCTGAGAGGGATCGTGGGCCTGTCTTTATCTGGCCGCAGCCGAAGACGCACGCAGCCCGCCAACCCTGGCTTTTGCAATAAATTAGCGTTATCTTGCAGGGATTGAGGGGGTTGTGTGTGTGTGTGGAGGGCTTGGTAGCCCCCTGTGCAGGCGGGGGGCAGAGTGAAAGTGTGAGTTGCGGCCCCTCCGAGCCATCCTGACAAGGGAGGAGATGGAGGCTGCTGTGAACCCATTCCCAGCCGTTGCCACAGGACAGTCATTTGTTACCCCTCCGCCAAACAGCGTTTGATCGTTTGGGGAGAAGGAGGGGAAGCCCACCCTCCTCCCATGCTCAAGCCGCCTTGCCCGCCCCTCTGGCAGTCGCTGCCATCCAACATGAAAGCCCCCTCCGGTTCCGTGACGAGCTTAGCTCCCCCCCCACATCCCCTTGAAATTAGCAGGAGAACCCCCCTCTGCACCACAGGCCTCTCAGGAGCAGTCCACAGCGAGCTGTGGCACTCCGTCTCATCCGAGTCTCCACCCCCAGCGCCCTCGCTACACCGCATCTGCATACTGTTGCAGGCCTTTCCTCACAGAGAGGGCTGTGCAGCGCAATGAAGAAAGAAGCCAGTGTGCTGCGGTGCGCGCCGGTTAGCGCCTTAGCGCGCTAGCGACGTGAGCTTTAAGCAAATGCCTCTTTGTCGGTTAGAGACGATTGGAGAGAGAGAGAGAGAGAGGGAGAGAGAGAGCGCTACTAGCAGCAGAGAGATGGAGTGGAGTG
Organism: Amblyopsis rosae; assembly: GCA_025399935.1. Taxonomy (NCBI): domain Eukaryota; kingdom Metazoa; phylum Chordata; class Actinopteri; order Percopsiformes; family Amblyopsidae; genus Amblyopsis; species Amblyopsis rosae. Next base: position 4,400,497 of record JAODTR010000024.1, read on the forward strand.
GTGGGGGGGGGAGTAGCAGTAGAGAGAAAAGCCCGGAGGCTCAATCTGTTCCTCGCTGAGCTATATCAGTGTGAGAGACGGCGGTGCGGGCCGCGGGGAAGCCTCCGCTCGCTCCATCAAACTGTCAGGCAGGCAGCGGAGCTGCGCGGGGAGACTCTCTGCTGCCCTCGGGGCCAGTTCAAGTCAACATCCCATTTCCTTCCCACCTCCTCCTTCTCGCCTAATTTCTCCTATGCCAACACTTGAATTTCCAATGCCCTGACGCCGGCCCGCCGTGTCAAAGCACAGGGAGGGTGTGTGTGTGTGGGGGGGGGGGGCATTTGAGGGGGCACTGGTGTGGAGGCTAAGGTTGACACAGGAAGCGAGAGGAGAGAAGAAGAGGAAAAACATGCCTGCCGTAAATCAGCCCCTCGTCTCCGTCACACACACACACTCACACACATGCGCACACACTTGCGCTCCTGACGCCATTTTCCCCTATGATTGCTATATTTATAACACAGTTGTGTATATGCCACGTCCTCAGTAGGTTATTTGGCTTCTCCTCCCCTGAATAAATGCTCCCTGCTTCCTTGGTTCATCTGCTGCTGGGGCCTGCTTTATTCCTGTTCCCCGCCAGACTGGCTGGCTGTGATCCCCCCCCTCCCCCCTTCCTCCCCCTTTCCCCCGGTGAGCGTACCCAAACCACAAGTTAAGGGATGTCTTGTTGGAAGGCACAAGGCGGCCATTTAACCTCCTGAAGCCAGCAAGGTTGGGGGGGGGGGGTACTGGTGTTTACTCCCACAATCCCTCCTTTGCCATCAATCCATCCATCCATCCATCCACATAGCTCTCCTTCCTCCAGCTTCACCACATGCTGTGGAAGTGATGCAGATCGCTGGCAGGTCTCAGTGCTGTTTACTTGGACTGTGGGTAGCGTAAAGGGGCTGCAAGGCCTGCCCCCCCGGTGACGACTATATCTTTCCTCGCCTCTGCCTGATTTACACGCCGAGTCTTCCCTTAAGTATGTCAGCGCTCTGGTGGGTCCTCTGTGTGTCTGGCTAATGCAAGGACCACTTCTCCCCTCTCTCTCTCCCTTTCTCTCTATGTATCTAACTCTCTCCCCCCCCCCCCTCTCTCTCTCTCTCCCTCCCTCCC
>JAODTR010000024.1:4401733-4416065 GCA_025399935.1 Amblyopsis rosae
CGTGGAATTGTTTGACAATTAAAATGCTATTTGGGATTGCATTTTCATTTGAATTTAGTCCTCTATGGACTTCCATATCAAACATGTTAGCCCTGTGCATTTTAGAATTGCTTTGTTTGTGTGACATTGATTTTAGAAAGTATTTCAATTATCACAATACCAATATTTATTTAATGATACAAATATGCCAAAATACGGTAGGTAACTCATATGATTTCCCATCCAAAACTAAACATGTGGGCTATCACTGGCACTTAAAGTATACTTTCATACTTAAATTACTTCACTCAATCGAGATTGATACTTTTAGTGGTTCACAGCAAAGGTGCACCACACTTCTACCGAATTGGCTAGTTGTTTCTGCGTTTCTGCGAGAGCTTTATGAAGCCCACCAATTCCACATATGACCACGTAACGCCACCCGTGTCAAAGTGTTTGTTCAGCCATCTTAAACACCACTGCATTTTACAACCGTTTCCATCAGCCTAGCCGCTCACCCTGCAATCTATCAGCAAGCTCACCCTGACAGCTTCTGACATGGCCGTCTGAGGTACTCAAGCGAGACAAGACGGTCATTTTCCATCATTGGAGAGGAAAAGAGAGAGCGGGCGTTATCCCTTCTCCGTGTGCTTGCGTACTCCCCTGAAGTGTCATCCTATCTCCATTACACCACACTCCACCGTCCTCACCGGATCCTCCAATTTCCTCTGTGTTCTTTCACCTCTGCAAATAATACGCCGACCTTCTCCGCTTTGAAACGTTAGCATCCGCCGCCGCTAATATTCTGCTTAGACGCGGCCCGGGCGGTTTAACAGGGTGGCCTCAAGTCAGGTGCCTGCCGTGGCCCACACCCACCCCCCCTTCCCCGACGCCCGCCTATGGCACCGCCCGGGGTCGGCTAATTCTATTTGGTCCCATTTGCCGAGCCGTCACTCAGAGGGCACCGCATCCGTCTTCGGGAGTCTCCGGGGGCCATTACCACATCCTGTCTGAAGGCTCTTTCATGGCTTCGGTGTACTCATCTGCCAGGCCTGCGCTTTGGCTTTGATTGACACATTAATTCCTGCTCTCCCCTTATCTCCCCGCTGTGTGCCGAGTGAATGCCATATCACCGCGTCGGCGCGCCTCTCCCAGCTTATCGGTAATGGCTCATCAACCGGCGGTATCCTCCCAGGTGATGTATCATGGGGGGGGGGTAAAAGCACGCCATGACAATGTCAGAACGCTACATTACGCCTGCCAGAGGTACCACCCTGTATTTATAGTGGTTGTTGATGTAGTTTCTTCGTCTTGCACTCCCTGACTTAGTATTTCCTCTGTTTTATTATTAACTACCTGCTATCTCTCTCTCTCTCTCTCTCTCGCTCTCGCTCTCGCTCGTCCGAGCACTGTCTATCATTGTCTACGCCCTGAGTCTGTTCCACCTGCAACCTCTCCCCAGGTCAGAGGAAAAAGAGAATAGCTCTATGTATGCATGCGGGCGTCCAGCTGTTATATCTATCCCAACGCAACTACTGCTGCTGTTTCTGCTGCTGCTGCTGCCGCCATGTGCCACATGCCACATCCACACAGGTCTCCCAGTGTGGGCATATTCAATAACAAACAGACCACCCACCGGGCCGCTGACAAACCTTAACCGCGTCTTTACGGGTCGGGGGAAAAAATGGACTGGCTTTATGTTTGGACACAAGTGATCATCCGTCCTCATCTCCTTAATGAAATTAGATTAAGTGCACCTGGGAAGGAGCTGAGAAAGCGGAATGCCTCACCACCTCCTTTAATCTAAAACCAATTTGCCGGTAATATCCCTTCCCCTCTCCTCCCCACCCCCCACCACCCCCCCTAGCCTGGGATTAGCCAGCCCGGACTCAAAATGGAGGATGAGGGAGATGAGAGCAAAGCTGTCTGGTGGCGCTCTGCTCCCCACAGGGGCTGCGAAATGAGAAGTGACAACGGCAACGCAGGCCTTAATATGGAGATGCCATTTCCCTCCTCTTGCTTTGGTCCTCTCCATCTTCTACCCGCTGACTCTTTCATTTTCACTCAGGGCTTTTTGTTTTTTAACCCGTGATCTTCCCTCCATTCACTGTAGGCTTTGCGTTCAGTAAAACCATTAGGCCCACAGTACATGTTTGAAACGCATTCATCCGTCACATTAATTTATTATCGTGCCCCTTATCTGGTCAAGGTTGCCGTCGCTACAGTGCATGCAACGCAGCCTAGATGTGATCCTTTTGCCCCTCCCCCTATCTCACCCCCACACGCCCATGTGTATAGTTTGGTTTATCATCAACTTCTTGGGGTGAACTTTATCGGTTCCAGGCTTCGCGGTCTGGCTTGAACATACCAACCACCGGCATGTTGTTGGAAAGGCTTTTCAATTCCATTAGCTTACGTTATGTCCCCATGCTATCTTACCATTCTGTAGTTATTAAAAACCCAGTCTGGAAGCATTTAACTGTTTAATTTATGCTGGGCTGTTTGTAACATTCTCTCATCCCCTGGTCAACTCTTTGCCACGTGTGCACGCACGTGCAGTGTATATATTTTTCCTGGTCGCCAAGCCATACATCTGGTGTACGTTTAGCGCGAACATATGTGGTGATCTTGGAGTACAATTCAATTTGTCTCTGAATTGAAAAAGAAGGCACCTAATTGAAGCAGCATGTAGATGTGATGGTACATTGTGTGTGTGTGTGTGTGCGCGTGCGTGCGTGTGGAAAGCTTATTTATGTGTGTTCATATTTGGAAAGAAGAGGGCATAGGGGTTCAGCAGGGAAACTAGAGCTGGTGTATGTTAAGAAGGACAGGCATGATGACAGTCAAAGGCCAGAAGCTTCCGCGGTGCTAGCCAGCGGACATAGCCATCTGGCATCCGCAAAGATGGCCTGTCTCTAGCAATGTTTGTCACACTGAAGCAGGGACAGGCAATACTGGTGTGTCACCATATAGCCTACACTAGGTTGGTATTTTTAGGTTTGCATTAGTGTGGAACTAGAGTATATACACAGTATTTGTTAAAATGCAATCAGGTTTGCTATATTGTCCTTTCACTAAGCATGTGTTTGTTTTGGCAGGCTAAAGTGAGTATTTGTTTTATTTTATTTAATATGCTCTCATTCATTACTTGAAGATTACTTTAACCCTGTATACAAGGTGGGTGTCTGCCATGGTCAGTGGTTTATTATAATAATTACAGAATTTGCCTAGTTTCAGTTTTATGTTTTTCATCTGACCTGACCTGATCTGTTTTTAGACGCCTAAACTGTAATGGCTTGCCGTGGCACATATTGTACGGTGCAGGTACATAACAAGGAGGGTGTGTTAAAGATGCAGTTCATCTTACTTTATTGTGTCCACTGAACTTCAAACAAGTAATACAAGCCATTCATTGATTTTCAAATGGCCTGTGTTTTAATTACACTCCAAATACTACATACATTTTCTAGGAGTAATAAATAAAAATATAATTGAATTTATATTGAGTCCAGGTGTGTAAAAAGAGGACAATAAATGGTTTTGCTTTGTTTTTTGTTCTGTATGTGGGATTTGACTGTTTTTGATCATGCACAAACATAATGCTCAAGTGGCTTTTTATTCGATAAACATGTTTGGACTGTAATTACTTGCACATTTCTCTTGGCTAGAAATGGGAGATGATGTGTTTGTGTGCGTGCGTGCATGCATGATTGTACTGTGTGTGTGTGTGTGTGTGTGTGTGTGTGTGTGTGTGTGTGCACGTGTCACTGGCTCACCAAGACTCATGTCTCTCCCAGCCTTGGCTTGTCTACGCAAGTCTCCCTAATGCAAGGGGACGTGCTTTCCTCCACAACAAATAGCATACGCAATCAGGGGCAAATTTAGAATTCCCTATTGTTATTAGTAGTCGGTGCCATCGTGGATAATGTTTTCCTGAAGAATCAGCCCTTTCTCTTCAGCCAGGATTACATCAGGAACAAGAGCTTAGTTGCTACAGCTCAGAAAGAAATATTTAAGCAACGTCAAATCCATTCGCAGTCAAAATAGTTTCCACAAAAACTTCCTTTTTTTCTCTCAAATACTGTAGGCACACATTAATAGCCCAAAGTCACAGGGCATAAGTCTTCTTGAAGATGTTTGACGTTTTGCCAAATATTTCGTACTAAATCTTAAGCCAAGTTTTCAACATCCCTGTCTTTATGAAAGGGATCAGGCTATCTGCGCCGCTCAAAACAATGATAAATAAAATCAAATGAATAAAGGCGATTAAAAAGCAGCAAACGCAGCGCAGAGCTCTCTCTCCCACCCACTGAGAGAAACAGCACCGCTAACCTTCTGAGCATTCCCAGCTCAGTCTAAACACCCACATGCCTGTGGACGTTAGGCCAAGCCTCGGGCCCCACTAGTCTCTACAGCACTCCAGCCTGGGAGGGAACGTTCTGTGGAGAGAGCAGAGAACCCAGGAGAGCACGCTGAGATGACGACCAAAACACACAAGGGCCAGCTGCCTTCAATTATGTCAGAAAGCCAAGCCAACACGCTCCCTCATGCACAAAACCAGCCTGCTTTGATCTGCTCCAGCCAGGGGAAAAGGTACAGGGCACGAGAGATTACAGGGAGAGAACAAACAATAATGATTGTATCAAAGGGGGACCCCATAAAACTTAATGGTGGTGATGTGGAGGCTCATGGGCCAATGCGGAGCAGGTACTAATGATGCCTGCCACTCATGTTCATTTGGCAGTTATTTTCCCCTTTGCTCTTTGAATGGGCTTTAATGAAGTCTACACCTGGCCACCGTTTAAAGTTAACTGTTGGGCTCACTTTGGTTTTTATCAGGCCTGCAGATAAGCCCTCAGTCACTATAGGTGTAATCAGAGTTGATTTGCATGCCGGTTCGGGCTTGACAAATAACAGAGGCAGGGCAATGGTTACCGGTATGAGGTCTGGAGCCAGCGCCACAGACTTGTATTCAAACTGTCGCCCTGCCAAGCGCCACAGACGTAGGCAGCATGGGCGTCCATTAAATTAATTTGACTTCATTAGCGCGGACCTGCTAGGCCCGAGGAGCCCGCGGAGAAGTTGCGGGGAGGCTTGCTTGAGTGGCATCAGCCCCTGTGCTCTGAGGAGAGCTAACACATGGCACTGACAGGCGGAATATGGCCCCAGTTCTGACACTGGGACGACTGCCAGACAAAGGCAACATGCGTCACTGGCTTTAGGGGAGCTCAATCAACACCCGGTTGGAGCATTAACACCGTGCGTGCTGTGCCACGGTGTGGAGGCTGTGGCCACCGGGCAGTATGGCAGGCATGTGTGTGCACGGTGAGTGTAGCAGTGCGATAACGTGCAGACACACTGCCACCAGGCTGAAGTACTGCTTTGTATATGGTGCCAGTGTGTAAATTGTATCTTTATTACACAGGCAGGTACAGTGTAATGTTAATAGCATGGTGGTGTGCCAGATTCCCCAAAATGAAGACTATTGTTTGACGATTGCTTTATAATGTTGGCTTAACATGCAAATACAAAATAAGTAAAATTATTTATTGTAATCCATTATGTATATCTTAGAATAAGGATAATATTTATTATTAAAAAATATTAATAAATGTTACACTTTTTACATTTTTATGAAAGTAAAACAGTGTTTTAGCTATGTACTTGGAATAGTTTCACTCTACCACAGAGTCTTGATTGACAGCTGAAAGCTTGCACTGCTAGCTGGGATATGTCTCTAGAATGTCAGAAATGAACATTGTTACAAGACATCAGACAGACAAGGCAGCAGAGTTGTAACACCACACAAGCAGAGTGAACTGTCCTGAGTATTACCACGGTCAGTCTGAAGGATTGAGATTAGTTGGTAACGTTTGTAGTTTGGACATTTTGAAGCTAGCAATACAAGCTAACTTTGAGACAAGAATTGTCTTTAGCCAAAACTGCCCATGTTGAAATAATATTTTCTGAATATTTAAAGGTGTTGTATGTAGGATTTTAGAGATACACATTTTGTGTAATTTGCTAGTAATGTTATAGGCATCCGTGAACTATCAGTGAGTGAAATACTGAGATCAGTTCTGTTTGGTAGACCATGCCTCTAAGCCGATTTAGATTTTAGCAGCTACAGTACCTTATAATTTCTTACCAATCATTGCCTCTTTTTCTTGATTTGTCGATTTTACCTTGCCTGTCACACACATCTACAAAAGGTTTGCTATTGGATTTTTTGCAATGGCAGACCAACATGCTATAGAGTAGATGAGGGGGTGGTTTTTTGGTTGTTGATTTACAATATCTACTGTAGCTCTTGAATTATTTTTTAGCCATAGGTCTTTTTAAACTCTCACATCATACAGTAATTAATTAGATCATCAGCATGCTATGTAAATTGTAGCTCAAAAAATCAATGCCTAGGCCAACTGCTTTCCAGTATTGTGGGGACAGAAAAACATTAAGCATTTATTCAAATATGAATTTTCTGAAAAAAATATTAGTGTCTGTTTAGGCCTAGAATGCATCTGTACTACAATGTCCTACTGTATCTATTCAGCACCAGAAGGTGAGACCATCTGAAATACATTTGATCATTATTATTCCGAATGTTTGCCACTAGGTCAGATTTGCACAACATGTGACCTATTTTTGTATTACCTTTTACTCTAAGTTACTAATCGTAAAGGTACATTGTAAATGGAATTGAAGAAAAAGAAATGTTCTTCTTCTACGTCTCTAAGCTATTATCTTCAATACACATTTACATTTGTCTTTGGTGTTATGCAGCTACTGTGTCTTTAAAATACCTCAGTGCCTTTTAAAACAAATTCCAACATTGAACTATTTTGTTTAATAGTCAAACAAGTTGGGCTTCCTATAGAATGGCATTGAAATGGTTGTTGTTAAATTGAAATGAATACATGTCTGTAGCTTTTACAGGCTACCACGGCTAACTTCATCCAGCCGCCCAAAATACTACTATTATGTCCAAGAATAAAACATTTGTATTGGAGTTGTCAGTTACTGGTCAGCTCTATAAAAACAAATGTCGCTTACATGTATTGTATTACTCAACAACACCTCAATGTTTCCAACCCACAACCTTCTGATCACAAACCCCCCCTCCTCTAATTCCTGGTGTTGACCTGAGCTCTGCTGGGAGTTGTCCAACTGATGGAGAAGCTGGAAATAAATAAATGCAATAATAAATAAATAAATCAATAAAGTGAAGTGGTGAGTCCAGATAGGAGTGGATGCAGCCTGAGGGTGCTAAGTGTTCTGTCTGACAGCATGGAGCACTTTGATCATACGCCCTGTCTGAAGAGCGCTCCACATCTGCACAGGGAGAAGGAGCTGTAAACTGCCAAGAAGCATTTTAATGACAGTTGGATTATAAAATGAAAGAGGGCTCCAGATGGCAGGCAGTGCAGCGGCTGTGGTTCGGGAGGGGGAGGCTGTTTAAACTTCTTTTTTATTGATAAAATATGGGGTGAAAAATTGCACGGGGCTTATTAGGCATCCCACTGTGATGTTGCTCAGCTGGCCAAGCTGTTTGCCATGGCCCTCGTCCAAACATGCCTCCATAAATTTTCACCAGTACTTTTTAAACTCAGTAGGAGCCTGACTTGTTAAGTTCACCCCGGCTCCCATGACTCCCCACCAGCCCCAAGCGGCCCCCACCACACATCACATTTATTTTCTGAAAGACTTGCTTGTGTTATTTACTTAAACACTTGGATGAAAGTGATGCTAGTAGCTCAATAGAGGGGTGGTCCTGTCTAGCATGCACATTAGCATTAGCATCCGCCAAGAACCAGTGTTATCTAGTAACAGCTTAATACCCTTTGTGATTTCATTAGCTTTACGCTTGCTATGATGTGAAATGAGAGTGGCCTTATTAATAGGAGACTCTGGGGTTGTGTTTTCTAGCCAGACCTGCAAGTGCAAGACAGAAATAGTCATCTGGGCATTGACACTTAGCAACTGGCTGCAGTAGTAGAGCGATGTGCCAGCGAATGAACAACTGGCCCTGGTGTTAGTGGAGCGCTGAATTAATTCCCAGAACGCATGAATAGCCATCTGCATTTGGAAGTAATAAGAGATTTCCTTTTAGGCCTTAAAAGGAATGACTGAGGCTTGTTCAGTAACGAATACCTTGCCAGAGCTGCTACCCCAAGGCTTTATACATGCACAGGTTGGAGAGAGCTCATACTGGTTCACTGATGGAAAAGGCACAGTAATAACTATTTGATATGATGATTTTGCAAGAAGGACTTTCAAGCCAGATTGCTACCTAGGAATAAGTTCCTACTATGAAATTGACTCTTTTGGTCTTTTAATATTACCTTACATTGCATTGACCTCATGAATACTTTTGATCTGAAGCTCAAATTGAATTTGAAATGTGAATGGGTCTGATTCAGAAACCAGAAATACATTCAAGGTCTTGATAAAAGGGATCAGCACATGGCATCTTGGTTCCATCAGAATTCATATACATCATGCACTCTGTAGATTTGGATCCTTTCAGCATAGATATGTTGTTAGCGATGCTCTCACTGCTAATTTAAAATCCATTTGATCTGATAGGGCGGTTGACTAAAACGCTGCCCTGGCGGCCTTGTGAAAATGGCCGCCAGTATTTTTCTACCCTCTGAAAACAGCCGGCCTCCATTTCTATTCCATAACAACCACTCCACTGCCAACAGCCTCCCCCGCTCCTATACACAGCATCAAAGACAATTACTGTCGACATCACGTCAAATTACAACTGTTGGTTTGCTTGTTTGTCTCGTTATGTGACTTGAAAACTGCCGTCTCGCACCCAGAGAAGGTCCCCTCCCATCTGCTCTCCTCCCTCTGCCCACCCTTGTGGGCCTGCATGCACGCACACACACACACACAGGCATTCATACTCCCCAGCTCACAGAAGAGATGGGACAGCCGTCCGACAGCCTAATGGACTAATTTGTAATTGCAAGTGAGAAAAAGGCGAATTGTTGGACCTGTTATGATTTGACAGAGAGTGGCAGCTTTGTGCCGGACCGTGACGCCTCCACCACAGCCCCCACCCCCTTCCTTCCACATCCCCCTGGTCCCTCTCCCTCTCTCCCCTTCATTCTCTACCTCCCACCCATCCACTGACTTTCTTTTCATCCCCTCCGTGGAGAATAGTCAAAGAGAGTGGTGGTGGGGAGAGAGAGACGCTATCGGCACATGCTGTTTCCCAGAGCGCCTGGCTCTGTCATATTCCCCTCTCTTTTCTCTTTCCACCTCAGCCCCATCTCTTTCTCCTTTACCACCCCCCCTTCCCTTCCCACCTTCACATAGATCCCACAGGATAGAGGAGGGAAAGTATCTCTGAGCGTTCAGGTGCGTTTGAAGTGCGGGACAGATGGGGGTGGGGCCCGGGGGACGGTAAAAAATGAATCGAGGCTCGTAATAGTAGAGGAGTTTGGAATCCTTTCCCGCCCATGAGTTATTTATCAGGGGCCCTTTAGTGGTGAAGGAAGACTTGAGTGTTCCTTAATGCAGCATCTGATTACTCGTTGAGGGCTGTTCCAGGAAGTGCTGTTGTAAAACAGAGGGTGAACATTAGTGGTGAGGTCTCCCAGGGCTGAGAACAGCACGCAGGACAGCCTATTTGGCAATATGGAACACTGGGCAGAGAGAGAGAGCCGTGCCAGATAATGTCCCAAGGCACCCCGCTAGCTAGCCTGTGATAGCTCATCAGGTGCAGGGCAGGATGCTATGTACCTGAGGCTATTACTGAGTTCAGGTGTGACTCGCTTCAAAGTCCCCCCTGCACAATAATAAATAACACTATAGACTATTTATTTTTTTGACGCTGGAAGATAATGGTGGTCGCTGTGATTTAGTTTGTCTGTGCTATGGTAGTTATATTAAATTGGATTTGGATTTCTCACATTGTGGACCATTAATCTTTTTAGGTCTCATATTTACTGTGCCTGTACAATATTGCTTGTATCCTTATATTTGTCTTTCGCAAGATATTCCATGTCCTTGTGTCCTGCTGGGTACAAACACAGCCATCTAAGCATGAATAGTTAAAGAAGCCAATCACACATAGCTTGCACTGAACCTCCCCAACCCCTGCTGTGCACCTGACCCATCAATTCACCAGTATGACTACCAGTAAACACACAAAGACACTACTACCCTTGACTCCACTTGAGCTGCCGCAGGCTTCCACATGAGATCATACAGGTCCAATTAATGGGCACAGCCAAGAATGGGTCTCTTTAGCGGCTCCCCTCTAAACACAGTCGACTAATGGCCCCTGCACTGATCAGCAGGGCTAATAAAGACCAGCTAACGATACAGACACCTCGTTTGTACTAATTGCTCTCTGTGAACCTTGGTTGTCTCCTGAGCATCTGTCACTGAGCACATTACCTGACACAGCTCAGACCTCTGCCTCACCCCCGACACTAGACATGGCAGCACCGGGAACACTGCCAGATTTAATTGTCCTACATTGTCCTTTCACCATGGCGAGGGGAGAATGTGTTGCGTAGTAGGCAGCGGGCTGCTTCAGTCTGCCTTGTAGTGCAAGGCTATGCTAAGGACGTGTTGGAATCTAGCTAGCTTTGGGTACCGTAAAACATGCTGTAATAAAATTCAGTTACCGTACTATGGTGGAGGTGTAGTGGTGGCCATTTTGAAGTATAGATGCATGGTGCAGCATTACAATTGAAAGCAATTTGCATATCATTTTCATGTCGGTATTAGATTAATAGCTTGTGACTGGTGTGATGAATACTAATTTACCTTTTAAAGCATTTCACCGTCTTCTACATTGACTACTAGAGCCTGCCCCACAGGCAGAAGAACAGCAGAGCACCAGGAATTGATAAGGTCAGATAACATGCTTGTCCATCTCCTAAGTGCTGGCCCATAACATGTCTCTGCTTCCTGACCATTAATTCACCAGTTAGGGTGTCTCCTGTAAATGTGAGCTATTCCAGGGACTATTTTGTTAAGGGTAAATAGTCTCACCGCAGAGGTTAATGGTGGTTCCATATACCCTAGTAGACTATAAAACCCACTGATGGGAGTCAGTGTGACATTGAGAGCAGAGCACCTCAGATGAGAATCATAAATGCTTTGTTTTCCTCTCCCGCTGGCCCCCAGTTTGACTCTCTTTGTTCCTCTGATGGTCTCTGTGACGGTTCATCCAGCTTTGGCGGTTGTGAGGCGTAATGACTTTAATGTGCCGTGAAAAGGCTAGTCGCACGGATAGGCTTGCATGGCGTCATGTGGTGCTTTAATGCCACCGGGACTGTTTTTAACTCACCACGGCAGGCCAGACTAGAAACCAACATGGCTGACATGGTTCCGCTAGCCAAGCAAAACACACAAAGACATTTTGATTTACATCAATGCCCATCATTTATGCACACAAATCTGGCCCATATCCGATCTTTTTGCCCCTAAGTGACTGGGTCTGATCTTTTCAGAGCAGTGTGAACATCACAAATCACATGGAATCTGATATTTTATCATCAGATCTGGGCCACTTTTATATGTGGTACTAAATCGGATACATACCTGATTATTTAAAATTTCAGTCTGAACAGTCAAATGAGAATTGATGCGACTTTGACGTCACTCTAGATAGACATTCACTGTGTGACTCGCCCTCGCTAGCGTAATGGCTCACTCGTGGCCATTGTTGGTGGACATTTGTTACCTCTGCGCGGGAGAAGTTGTAGTTCTACTCGCAAGTGAACATGCAGTAGGATAAATAAGGAAGTAGTCACTGGATGGACAGAGGGAGGTGTTAAAAATATGCACCTTTCAGTTAGTTACGATTCGCCAACCCCAAAGAAGAAGAAAAAGAAGAGGTGTTAAAACAATTGCACACAATACTGCGTGGAGTTGATCATCGTCCTCCTCCCCCATGTTAAATAATGAGTGTTTGTCCATATTTAAAATGAGGCAGAATCGTTCTCATGTAGAAATGAGATCACATAGAGGTACAGTATGAATCAAGATCACGATTTTATTTCAATTAATCCCTAACCCTAGTTTGAATAGGCCTACTGCCTAACACTGCCGTGATGCGTGACTTGTTGTTATTACATTCATTTAGTCTTACTTTCTAAATCAACCGTGTATTCATTCTGTAACCTATTCAGTCAAAATATTTCAATGTCAATTCGACTGTTCATCAATTTGGAGCCCGCTGCTTTAACGGTCAGTGATATATACTTTTAAAGTAGGCGCCTTCCTTGTGCAAACCCGCTCAGCGTCTGTTTGACGGTGCACTGCATGTAGGCTGGCCGGATCCTGAATGGACCACATAAACAAGTGAAACGATAGCGTTCCCGCCCCGGATCCCCACAAATCATACTGCTATCTGGGTTAGGACATAAGGTTGTCCATTATCTCACTTTGCGAATGCCAGTTTACACTATTTCTTCATCAAGAACAGTACTTTCCTACTGCACTGCTTCTCCAATATCACCATACAAATATAATGCACATGTTGAAAATATGATTATGTTGTTCCATTCAAAACAAAGATGCTAGTAGAAGTCATGCTACAGCAACAATAATTCATTAGCATAATTAAAAATGACTAATCTACACCAGCTGTTATAAAAGGCTTTTATGATAGTTGGAAATTTATTTGAAGCACTTTTTACTAAGAAGAGCCCTCTATAAGTCTACCATATTAACAAAATAGAGCCAATATAAAATCAGAACAGCACGTTTTCAAAATAGTGTTAAAATATGTTAATTTATTTTGTCTGTGACCAGTTTATTATTCATCGGCGAAATTGTTGGTTCCAATTGTATAATTCACCACATAAATGTTACCTAATTTGTAAATGTATCTGATTTTATGTGATGGGGAAAATCGAAAGGTCAAGACAAGCCTTGTCACGGGATGTCTTTTTTTAATGGTGGAAAATAATGCGCAGGTCATGGTTTTTTACAACCTGCACCCACTCGACCTATTATGAGATCCAACCCGCACTGCCCGATGGCCTTGCTAAATGCCTATTTAATTTTTTTGTTTATCTGTCAGCTATGCTACGCTAGCATAATACACGATTGCATAGCAAATCTGCGTATATGCTACTAAATAAACAAAGTTTACCTAACCAAATTTACCTAGCTAACTTTGCAGGCCTAACCAATTTTACAGATCGGTATGGCTAATGCAGAATATTAACAGCCAGGGCATGAGAGGATCTGCTCCGCCACTAGTGCATGTGTATAATGCTCGTGTTTGAGACAGCGAGGATCGAAGAATCCCCGCTCGCACACAATGTTTCAGAAGATATTTATTTTTTGGTCTGAGCGTTGCTTTGCAGCAGCTTACGTGTCGGCCCCCGCATCACTACTGCAATACTGTAGTGGATATCAATTTAGCCTAGAATATGAATAGGCTTAAGCCAATATGATATATCTTATAAATAATTATAACTGAAGCTAGTAGAACCTACTGAAGGCTAGCTTAGAAGATGTGGCTAATATCGCTCTAAATACATACTGTACTAGATACTACAGACCAATTGTGGTATTAAATATGGGGTTTTGTACTATTTTGTATGTGGCTAATGATCTAAATGCACTAGATGCATTTACCTGCAATATTCAGCTACATTGTGTGGATGCTTAATATACATAGTAGCTGTAGCTTGCTGCAATCTATAGTTAAAGTAGCTACTTATGTTGATAAGGCACCAACCTCTGATTTGTGTCTTTATTTAATTGTGTGTGTGTGTGTGTGTGCGTGCGTGTGTCACTTCATGCACTCTCTGGAGAGTAGATGACTAGTCAGGGCGCGCAAGGGGGGTTTTGGGTATCTAGGGGATTGTGTTTGTGTGATGTGTTTTGGGGTGGGTGGGGGTCTTTGGAAGTAGGGGGTAGCTTGATGGAAGCGCACAGAGGGACGTGGGGGGTGGGGGGACTTTAACAAGCACTAGATTGTTAGTGACAGGCAGATACTTCAACACTTAAAGCAGAAGGTTTGATTTAATCACAGAGCTGTCATTTGTTATTTGTCTGGCTCGCTGCAGCGGGGCCACGACTGCCTGGTTCCCAGAGGGTCCTGTCCCCCCGCGCTGTAATGTCTAAATCCTCGGCACAAATTACAGGCCTGCCTCACCTCCCTCGCCCCACACCACCTCTCCCCTGCCACTGCAGCCCTGCCAGGTTAAGAGATGGTTTCCTTGACGATAGGGGGGAGGTTTGGCCAGGGTTGAGTAGTGGAGGGCAAGAGAGAATGGGGGGGGGGGGGGGGCAGGCCCCAGGGCCACAACACAACATAAAAATAACTGACGGGGAGGTTGCCCAATGTTTAGCTACACATAAAAAAACA
>JAODTR010000024.1:4417032-4429315 GCA_025399935.1 Amblyopsis rosae
CCCCCCCCCCCCCCCCCCCCCCCCCGCTACGCTCCGCTTGGCTTAGGCTGAGCCTGCTCGCTCTCTCCGAGGTGGGCCTGCCAGTCTGTCTATCTTCCTTCCTCTCGGGCCTTCTGTCTTTTTATTCTCTCTCTCTCTTTCTCTCTCCCCCCTAGTGTCTGTCACCGTGGTAACCCTTTTCCTCTGAACATCTAAGGAGCTGCTATCACACCACATGGGCTGCTCTCCGCATCAAACTCGGCCGTAAGGCAAACTAGAGGGCAAGCGAGATAGAGAACGTGGCAGGGAGAGAGAGAGCGGACAGCGACAAAGAAGCCGTGATGTGTGGTTTCATTCATCCGTCCTTCCTGTTCCTGATTAGGGGCCTGCGTGGTGTGATCGATCGCCACTCAGGCGTACAGCCAAATCAAAGGCAGATATGCGCTGAGTGAGCTGGAAACACATGGAGGCCTGAACGGCACCCGGCAAGAGGTTGATTCACTTTTCTAGAGCGCAGCCAGTCGTATGTTGGCGGGCAGGGGCCGGGGGCTCACAGATGCATAAACGGATACATGGCATGCAGCACAGTGCTGTATATAGGCATCTTCCTGTGACTCGGAATAGGACGATGTGTTGTAAACAAGGAAAATGAACACGGGTTTTCATAGTACGTACATGTTAATTATTGGTCTCAATACTTTGTAAACACGCTCTTTGAGTAGTCTCTTCTTTTTTTTATTATAACTTCCTCTAAATTCAATTTGAGGCTGTTTAATCTTCCAAATATACTTATGAGGGAATTTACAGGTAGTGTGAATGAATACTTTTCCTTGTTTATAGGCTACAGCACAGAAGAAGAAAGCGTACACTTCTTTCTGTGTCACGGTAAAAAAGGACTATTCAGTGATTCACGCGTACACCTGGTCTTTAGCAGCGACCACCTGGCCTCAACAGAGGAGTTGTGTTCCCAGTGGGATGAGCTGAAACTAAACACGCACGCACGCGCACACACACACACACACACACACACACACACACACACACACACACAATGTCTGGTCAGTGGCAGGTGGAGTAATGAGCCGTGACAGCACTAGTCAAGGAAGGAGACCGGAACACGCGTGTTGAAATCTCCCAGCCAAGCGCCAAACACAGATGTAAACAAGCAACAACAAAAATGTCCCCCGGTTCCTGACGATTTTCCTTCACCTCATCAAGTCGTCCTGAACCCTCCTCCAGTCTATCCACTGGAGTGTGCTTCGGCCTCCCAGACAGGAACACACTGCAAACTATTTATGTTGCCTCACTGAGGAAGTCGGATCTGGCCTTTGTACCTTCAGGGAGAGCTCGCTCTCTCTATATATATATATGTTTTGTGTTTGGCGGTGCCAAAGGAACATTCTGGTATGTAATCTCTGGCAGGAGCAATGGCAGACAGACACATGTGCACATTTGTTTTCCTCCTCTTGACCTGCGATCAACTGCAGAGAACTAGAGAAGGAGGCTGTAGCACAACAGATGGTTCTCCTTAAGGGGCAGAGATGAAGCTCTTTCGGTTACAAGTGCTCTTTGGTCTTCCTTTCCTTTTCTCTTTTTTTTGACTCCCATTGGTTGAAGACCCTCCCTGCTGGGCATCGTTCCAATAAGACATGGGTGAATGCATGCATGCACACATAAAACCGCTTTGGTCTGAGATGTATGGTGTCACACAGTTAAAGCTAATACGGAATGAATCTGAAATGTGTGTGTAAAGTATATTGGTCTTATACGACCTGGATGATGAATGAATGAGAACATGGCAGCATTGGGACTATGAGGTTTCATAGCGATGGACTGCTAAACAGGTTTTATAGCATAGAATATAGCATACAGTATTTGGTACGGTATGATCGTTTTAGATGGTCGTTTATTGTGTACTGTGTCGTGCTCTTCCAAGCATTCAGCGTGTTAAATGGTTTTAAATACAACCTAAGCAGTTCAAGTTGGAACAAATACAGTAGAGCATCATATTCATAATAGTGAATCAATGCTCTCGTCTCAGGGTATTAAAGCCATGATCGATGTTGGGTGTGAATAATAGGCAGTGTGAGTCCATCTGGCAAACGGGGCCTCACTCAGAGGAGACGGGCAATTGGGAAGAGGAGGGGCAGGAGTGACGGCATCGCTCTTCGGAGCGCGAGCGTTCGTGACAAGTAAACTGAAATCATCATTGATGTTATTTATTTTCAAATGCTCCCCGCTTGACAGGCGACATCTTGTTCGCCGCTCGTCCCACGGGAGGCCCCGACTCCATCACGCGCCGACGACAGCCGCTCTGCGCTGACACCAAAGCGGCAGCGGGATTCGCCGGAGACTCACTCTGGAATTTGTCACAATCCTGCGTGTGCCGCGTGAGAAAAAACACCAGCGCCGCCCGGCTGCTTGTTTACACACATCCAGGATCTGTCGCGAGGCTTGTCTCCTACAGTACCTCAACATCTGCCACCGCGCTGGAAAACAACAGCCCCCCCCCCACCCCCCACCCCTCCCCCCAAAAGAAGGAAAAAGTCTGCTAAAGATTCTTTTCTCTTTTAGTGCCGGGTAAATGTCAGCAGAAGTGTAATCTGTGGAAGAGGAAGTGTGCTGCAAATGGCTGCTCGGTGACTTCCTGTCTCCGTCAGACTCCGACCTGAGAGGTTGAATTCAGGAGTAAATGAACCTGTCTGTCAAAACCAACCCGCACGTTTCTGAAAAGGCTAATTCAATGCCCGTGCATTTCTATAAAATGCTATTTTTCTAAACATTTCATTGCACTCAGCGAGTTAATAAATTCTCCTCATCCGGCTTCTCTAAATATATTGCAAGATTTATCCCACCAGTTTTCCACTGCGTCCATCAGAGGCATTAGATCATAGCAGCGTCTCCAAATGCGTGACTGAATGCTCCCTAACAAAATGTGCCACCGCTGTCTGCCTGAGCAGACCCTATGTCTCTGAGTGTGTGTGTGTGTGTGTGTGTGTGTCTTTAGCAGCCGGGCCCATCATTTCATGTGTACACAGCTCCCATTATCAGTCAGTAGCTGTCTGAGCTCAGGGGGGAAGCCGTGTAGATGAAGAAGCAAGCGTAGCGTTGGGCAGGTACACCGACCGTGAGCCAACACCAGAGCCCAGATCCCCAGGCACGGGCCTGCTAAAGGAGTCCATTTGTCAAGCACGCCTCTGTCGAGACCCACTGGGGGAGTGCATTACTTGCCGGGGCCCCTGCAGGGATTGGTGCTCTGCCTCCCAGCTATACTCAGTCACCAGGCCGGCCGCCCAAGGTGCTTCTTGCAGTCAGCGGTGACCAGCCCCCAGCCTGCTCTCACTCGATTGGCTCATTAATAAAGCAGCCCCCCCACCCCTCCAGAGAGCAGGGGGGACACGCTCCAGCGCTCTGTACATCGCTTTCTCCAGCTAATGGGCCAGCCGGGAGAGGCCTTTGTCTGCACCCAGCCCCCGCACATCCTTCAATGTGTCAGCCAGGACAATGCGAAAGGCAGGATGGAAGACGTGTAAAGCCCAGATCACGGTGTGTGTGATGGAGCGCTATCGCCGTGCCCGCTCAAGACCTCAATGTGTCTTCAGGGCTTTCTCTGTCATCGTTCTCACCCGGTTGCAGCGCCTTGATTGTGCGTCTGTTGCCGTTGTGGACCGACTTGGATGTGCGCTCGCCATTTTGTTGCGGCAGGCCCCTCACGTGATGCTTTTCCTTCTTTTGGGTTTGCGAGCTCAACTTGGCCTCTTCACTATTATGTCTCCCCCCCTCCCCTCCTTCTCCTTGCTTGTGTTGATCTTCGATGGAAGTCCCCCCTATTCACAGCTGGACTCCAGGGGGACGAGCAAGTTTTGTTTGTGTTGTTGTAGAATGTAAATCTACCAGGAGAGGTGGAGATGGAGCACTAGGTCTTATGGATCCCTCAGGGTTTCCTCCTGAGCCCTTCACTAAATAAATCCAAATGGAAAATACATATGGAGCTGTAAAGCGTTCGCATAAAGGAGCGCTTGTTCTTCTCAACGAGCATATCGGATTTACTGGCTGCACAAGCTGTCTGCTGCATCCCAACACCAGCACACCAAGCGAAGCAAAGCACGGGAGAAAGAATACATAAAGTTCAATGGCTGGAATATTTGTTTTGTGATGTAGTGCTAGGAAAAGTAGTTCTGCTTATTGACGGTCTTATTAGAAGCCCCACACAGTGGCGGCATGCATTCAATGGAACTCAATAGCCCGGTTTCCCCAATAGCTTCACAAAGAACCCTCCAGGGGTCCCAAACCTGGGGCTATTTAGAAAGCAATTTAGTCACTGCTATTACCAGCGATTTCCACTTCCTGTTTGGTGGGGAATCCACCGCATACTGAGAGACAGACTAGTGGAAAAGGCCAAAAGTGGTACCACAATATTGCCAGACACAACTCACAAGGAGCGGTGGTTCTCCCCAATTATTAGCTTAAAGAAACAGCCTGGAGATTTATGAACATCCCCGGGTGACTTGGAATATCCCTAGTCACTTCCATATGTGACCCTAAGGCTGAGTGGTTGACGGAGCCTTTCCAGGCCGATTAGGCTTCCAGGCTCTTGCTGAGAGGAAGGCCTTGCTGGCAGCTGAGGGCCAGGAGAGCATAACCTCTTGAGCTCAATTGGTAAAGATCACAGATGTTGAGGCCCAATGAGAGCGGCTGTAGCTGCTAGCAAGGCCCTCCTCTTTGACACTAGGTTTACTGTTAGCCCTCGGTTCCTTGAAAAGGAAATAACGGAGGCTCCAATTAAGACTTTAAGACTTTAAATAAAAACCCTCTGTTGTTGCATTTAAAACATCCCAGCTAATGCTTGTTGGTCTTTACGACAGAGCCCCAGTCAGCTGCCATTCCTCTGCTTTTTATTAAAGCAGGATTGAGTGGGTTTGTGTTAAGCCACCCCTCCCTCCACCCCCCACAGGCATCACCATGCGTTCCAGGTTGTGGCTTGTGGCTTGATTGCTATATAAACAACGTTTTTATTGCTGAAATACATACTGTTCAAGGCAAGGAAGTCTAGATTTTGTAGAGTTTTGAGGTAGTAAACAACTTACCTCTGTGAACATCCACTGACTATAATGAGGACACTGTGTGTACTGTTTATGTAATTTCACCAGTCAGAATTTGCAATCCGAAAGACTTCCCTGATAGAAGTCTCATGATAAACCATGAGACATCATAGTGTTTTGAAGGTTCTGTTTAATGAACCAAGGGGTTCCTGTCATTTCAGGGCCTTCCTCAATAAGGCTTGGGAAATAACAATACTTATTTGCATTATATCTGACACAAGATAGATTTGTCAGTTTTAAAGGCCATTTACCCTTTTTCACTACTAATAAAAAAAGATGTTCGATCTTACTTATTTGCTGGAATATTTATCAAATGTAGATAAAGGACATTGCACATGTTTTACTAGGCAGTTGCATAATGTTCTCTGGTCTCATGAAAGGGAAATGCCAAACAAAGAAACAGAATAACACTGAAAGCGTACTTTTTATTTTGTATTTATTTGAGACAACTAACAATAGGTTATGGTAGATTCCCATGTTGTTGAACTTGAAAGAACAAAGAAATTGCGTAATGGCCAATATGAAACTGAAGTTAGAGGCTGTCAGTGTCTGTCTCTTGGGCCTGGTCCCTTTAATGAGTGAGGCTGGCACTTGCCCTTACAGTACATCAGCCTGCCTCATCCTTGCAGAAGCCTGGCAAGAGGCGAACCAGAACAGCTCACTTGGGAGAAGGGCCGGACTGGTCTGTGTGGTGGATTTCCTCGAAGGACAACAGGGGTGAGAAGTCACGACAGGCTTGTGGTCTCATGAAGGAGGAAGCTGTAATGAAAAGAGGCTTTTCTGGCATCATTCTTCCAGCTAAAGTGCCTAATCCATATTAGTAGTACAAAGAATCTAAAGCTTAGCTGTCATCTTTATCTAAATGAATGTTTAAACTGTGTTTAAACTTCTGATGTGAAAGCTATTAGTTGGGAAGGCAAGGGTTCTCTTTTCCAATCTGGTCTCAGTTTAATAACTAGGATAGCTTGATACCTGGCCCAATTACTAATTTTTCCAAGTCAAAGACAAGACAACCAGAAGGGTCTATAGATAGACATGGCCTCAGGTAGACTGTACATTCTATAACAATTAGATTTTATTGAACAGGTCAATTTTCAGTTGAAGACTGAAGCAATATTTTCCTGGTAATTTTCTGAACTTCTTCACCATTTATTATTCAATAGTCTGTGATGTTTCAGCAACCTCCCAGAGCATCCTGTATAAAGGAGGTATTTTTCATTGGCCACTGAGGAAAGTTTATGTGAGGAGTTGAGTGATGAATAGAGGGATTCACATACTTGCTCTGACCATCTGTTGGTTGATTGAATTAAAGAAAGTGAATGTGCATGGTCTCTTGAACACTCGTCTTGTGAGATGATGGCAGTTATATTTGGCCTGCTTAAGGGAAGCTTTATAGATCATTTGTGCTTTTGCCTATTTGTTCTTCTGCCATCAGTATTCTCACCTAAATGCAATTAGCTCTATTTGTTTATCTTGGATTTACTGTGTCGACTGGATTTCCAAATCAGGTCTGAAGTTCAATGTCGGTATACATGAAAGAGTTAACAGCTGGCCTCTTTTTACGTGATTCAATTTAAATCTTTACTCTTGTAAATTATATTTAATTATGGCTATTTTATATTCCTAACTCAATTTGTTTAATTTGCATGCCATTGATTTTTGTGTCCATTTTTCTCTTCCATTAAATTTCCTGTCTAACTTGAAAGTTGATATAGGATTATTCAACTCCTATGTGTTTTCTGGTCTTGCCACATTCTGGAGTCAAATTGTAATTTGGGAAATTAATGGATTCAATCGTGCAAAAACAATCATTCAATATACAGTCCTTTTATAAAGTAATTTATAAAGCCACCTTTGACTTAAAGAAACATGTAAATAATCTACAGGCCAGTGTCACAGCTCTGCATACAGAGGTATGCGTGATATTCTCCAGCTACTGTAGAACATACACTACACTGTATATTTTCTTTGTAAGGAAGGAATAAGATATTCTCAAAACTTGGAACTCATTGCTATTGTTCTACATTCCCTGTAAGACAAAACTGTGAATCAATAAAACTGCAGGGCATACGGTAGTTAAGCTACCCACCACCATCTTATACAGTAGTCTCTATATGGAACACAAGGGAAGCCAGCAGCCATTTTGTTTTCCAGTTTTTCTGAATGGCGTTTGTGAAAAGCAGCAGCCAGTGCATGGAGTTAATTAAGTCATAGTTTTAAAGCTGTAATTGATTGAATCATAGGCATAATAGAAATTGCATGGCCCCCGCAGCTGTGTCTTACAGTATTAACTCAACTGGCATCCTCTGCTGGAGAAAAGATATGTTAATAAGGCCTTGAATGTAATCAGATTTTGTTGTTTTTTTGCTTCTTTTTTTACATGTTTTTTTTACTCTGGGTGTTTCTGGGTGAACACATTTTCTAGAGAGTTTGCATTCAGACGCCAATCCCTTAAATCTGTCAAAGCATCTGCCTCATCCAGCCTGGCAAAGCCTTTAACGTGTGGGGCTAAAGAGCAAGCCTTATAACACTCATGAATGCTGGTGTATTTCCATATCTTGACACTATGCTGGCTGAGCCAGCCTGCCTTCTACCATAAAATGCTACATTTGGTAACTGTAGACTAACATTTAGAATAACTGTACATCAAGGCCTTCAGCCCAATGCAGTGAACCTTTAGGAGACGATGTATGGAATATTATGCACTGTAGGCCCTTTGTGTTCTCTATCATCTTGGTTATAATGTTCTCCCTCTCCCTTCATCTCTCTCCTTCTCCTACTCTTTATCTTTATTCCCAGGCTGACCCTATCTCTCTAGTTCCTCAATACAACAAGGTAATGATGAGAAATGGGGTTATAATGCCAGTTGTTAAACCTCAGGCCGCACAACAAATGTGCTTCAGAGACCCCGCATTTGTCTCTGAACGGATTAGGTCTTTGCTCTGGTAACCCTATATTTATTCTCTCTCCAGCCTCTGCCGGCAACTCTGTGTTGCTCACGATAACAAATACTGTGTCATTTTCCTCTCTTTATGCCTTTTACCAGTGGTGCACCTGCAACATTGCAGTCTTTGATCGCCCACAATTATCTGCTGTTTATTAAAGGTGATCTATATGCTATTTTAAACATTAAGATAGCAGCAAACTATGTCTGTGTAAATATACTGTAGTTGTAATCTGAGCTCCTCTGAACTTTTCATAGCCAGGCTGGAACTATAATGCATGTTAGCGCATGATAGTGTGCGTGTCTTTGTGGCCCACGGAGCATTTGTTTTGGTCTGAGATGCAGGTATTTTTAGTGTGACATCTAGTGTCAGAAAGTCATATAGATTCACTTTAATGTTCATATAGAGCTACTTTAATGTAAGAACCATGGACAGTAAAGGCTTAACCTTGAGAGTATGTATCCTCCTCCTCTTGGCCATGAATGCCAAACTCAATACGCAGCTTGTGTGTGTTGCTTTACGAGTTGACACACTGCTCCACAGCGCCTGGAAGTCATCGCTCATCCCTCGCTGTCTATTGCCATTCTGGCTTAGACACCATTCATTTTCCCAACAGCCCACTGTCTCCTCCGCTGGGTATTGTATGAACACCGTCACTGACCTAGGGCCAGCTCTATATACTTGGAGGTCAGAGAATGTAATTACATTTTTTTAATCATCATTTTATAACCTTGAATTTCTTTATTAAACAGCACCAGAAATTAAACTTGTCACACCTCTACATTGTTTTCAAACCTAAACTATGTATTTTATTTGATGTGACAATCGTTGAGTACCTGATCAGACAGAATGGCTGTTCGCTCCACAAGTGCCAGATATGGTTATTATAAACTGGTGCCCGTCTGTATTAAATTATCAATGTGCATGAAAAATTAATTTCAAAACATCTTTCACACTTTTCGAGTTGGCACACAATTCACTTTTATCTTGCTAAAGGAATGGTAATTTTATTACAAGGGGAAATAGCGCCACTTGTTTCACATCCCAAGCAGTGGGTCAGACGTGAGTCGAAGCTGTTACACTATTATCAAAACCGTGTTCAGGCTGCACGCATAATTTGGTGCAGCAATGGTTGTCCTGTCCGTAGCCACAATAGCTGCAGGTCCAACTGCATGCTCTAAATGCCACTCTGCAATGGAGCATATCAAATGTTGTTATTGCGGGCACCCTGCTAAGAGACCATGCATTACTTCCTGAACTCACTTCTCCAATTGCCATCTCTTTTTCCCCCCTTAGTGTAAGTTACACCCTGGTGGAGACATATTGGCGACAAGGCTACAGAGGAGTGCACAAACACCTTCTGTTTTCATGTTTCTACACAAGTGACAAAGTGTTGAGTTTGCTTCAGCCAATCTCCACAACTATCTAGGAGGTGGAGCAAGGAAGGCAGTGGGTCCATAAACAATTGTGTATCGAATGAACAATCTGCTTTGGACATTTTCTCACCGCCGTGCAGCGCTGTTGAAGAAGATAAAGAATGTCAAGGTGACATGCGTGTGCTCTTTGAGAGAGAATAAATACGACAATGTCCTTGCTGATTTCATCAGTGGGCGCCATTCTTTACATTGCACATTGGGCGAAAAGGGAGTCAGGAGTTGGAGACCTTTGGGGATGATGTGGGTGGTGGTGGGGGGGGGGGGGGGATAATGAAAGTCATGGAGACAGCATGGCATGTTATCAGCTCCCAACTGCTTTTCCACACCGATCGATTCTGTGGCGCTGGGCAATGCAAATGTCTGCAGATGGCCCAGAGTGTTCCATCATCAATGGAGAGTAATTATCTTCGGCAACAACCAATATTGGATTGTTAAGCCTCGGGATAAGGTAGCCGCCAGAGCCTTCAAACAGTCACTCTCCTCCGCAAGCTTGAAGGCTGATGGATGGATCAGCTGGGACTAGCTGCTAGAGGGGCTCCCGAGGCAAACTGGCTGAGTTACCAGCACTCATCTCCCTCTGCCCTAGCAGCACAGACCTTTATATACCAGAGAAGAATTAATTTCTAATGTGCCTGGCGGAGGCCGCTTTTTTGTTCTACATCGCCTCAATCAACCAGAACGGTATTTCATGTCGAACAGGAACCTCCAGAAACGTTTGCCACAAGGGCTTTGATGAGCACAACTTTCAAGCAGGTTAAAAACCCACTACGAGCCGCCTGACAAGCCCTATACATGTGATAGATTTGAAAATATGATTGCAGAGAGCCAAGGACTGCATGTAAGTGAAAAACCATTACAGGCCACTGAATTTGTCTCTGCATAATATTCTACAGAGGGTTTTGTTCCTGTTTCTTATTCAGGGGCTCTTATCTCTACAGCCCCCGTATTACTATGAAGTTCTTTACTTTAAGTTGGGTCTCCTGAGAGTCCTTCAAAGTGTCTGACATCCCATGGCCTCTGTTCTCAATAGCACTACTTGTACACTGAAGTGCGCCAGTGCTCCAAATGGATGACCTAGAAATGTTGTCCATATTAGAAGATGGGAGCGATTGAATAAGGTGCTCGTTCTCACGTCATTGGCTTAAGCTACTCGACCGACCATAATGAATAAATCATGGAATGTGCAAGGCACTCTCTAGATAGAAATTACAATGTACAGCCAGAGAAATAAAATGGAATAAAACATGAATCCATTTTGTTTGCGCTGTGACAGCCTGTGTTGTGCTTTTCAACAATCATTACTGTAGATGGGGAAGATTCACACAGGAGATGACTTCCTAAACTGATTGTGCCCTGTGCTCCTGTCTAGGGACTGTAGATGGAAATGACCAGTTTCCATTCATCCACAGTAATTGTCAGCTCTATCTGTGGAAAAACAACAAATTATAACAACAAAATGTAAATAAGACATTTTAAACCTGGTTATTATCTTAAATATGACACGTATAGCTCTGAAGAAAAGAAAGAAAAAAATGTGCTCAATGTCAAAGAACATGCTAGGAGGAGCTGCTAATGTTTCCTGGGGTACAGACTGCATTTCCCATGAGCTCCAGCGCCTTATCAGAAAAATATATACCTCTATATACCATTCTATGGTGACGATTGTTTGTGTTTAGAGTGCAGTTGAACATTGTGATTATACAATGTTTGGCAAGATGTGTAATGATGAAGTAATATAATATTTATTCTGTCGATTTGTCAGACTTTGAGGCCACTATATTATGTGTGGTGTACTTTATCGCTGGTGGTTTCATTATCGAATGTTGGATTCATGGACACTGATTAAAATAGGAGAAATCTCATCAATGAACAACCTCTATTTGAAATACTATTTGATGTGAGGTCAACAGCAGAAATCCATTGACCGAAAAACATTTGTATCATATTGAATTTAGTTGGCTAACGTGATCTCATCAACCTGTCCTTGCCCGAACTTATGGGTTCTCCATTTACATAACAACATGTACTGTGCACACCTATTTTGGGACATATGTGGGGTCATGGAGTGGCTCATTGCCGGATGCTAGTACAGTATATTCTCTAAAGCAGATATTTAGACCAGGCCATCCACTCAGTCATTGCAGGCTTACCTGAGATTAACTGTTCTCCTGACCCAGGCTGGCAGCATTAGCAGCCCACCATTGAATGGACGTGAAGCCTGATGCTCTCTGTTGAAGTGCTGAAGGACAGGAAAAACACCAGACCTTTTCCCAGAGGAGATTTAGTGGTTAAGTGGTTCTGAAACGAGTATGCATGTAGTGGTTTAAGATTGGTGCCTGTTAGGGTCTTCTCTCTTATATCCCTCTCAGCTTTCAGACAGACGTATTCCATCCTGATTAAGTGTGTAAGATCTAGTAGTTATTACAGTATAAAATGTAATATATGCAATACATTGTAGTAGGCTATAGTATTTGGGCAGAATTAATGTTTTGCCTCCAATCACTGTGAAATCCCTCCTGTAAGAGGAGATATCAGCAGTTAATGTAATTTTGTTTGCATATTAATCAATCTTGCACAATTAAACGAAACATACACACACACATGCGCCTACATACTGTACAAGACTCTGATGTCTAATTCTGCCCCCTGTGGCCATATAATTCACACTACACCTTTGATACATTAGTAATATTTTTCTTTTTTTTTTCTTTAAGATAAACACAAACTTTGTTGACCGAAGTTCATTTTAGTGGCCTTCTAATTTTATATTTTGCCTTTAAGTGCCTTTAAAACCTTGACATGGATGTGTGTGTGTGTGTGT
>JAODTR010000024.1:4429415-4443141 GCA_025399935.1 Amblyopsis rosae
TTTTAGTGGCCTTCTAATTTTATATTTTGCCTTTAAGTGCCTTTAAAACCTTGACATGGATGTGTGTGTGTGTGTGTTATGCATTTGGGTGCATGCAGCCATGTTTTAAGGGGGATGTAGCCTACATGCTTGAGGGTACCCTTTTATTTCTGTCTGCCAGAAAATAATTAAACTTTTTATATTAATGACCAACAACCATAGCGCTTATTTCCAATGAATGCAAGGCTGTTTCTAAGCTAAAAATATGAAGTGAAGTTTTGGGAAAACATCATAATATTATCCATTTGTAATACTGTATTTGTCATTCTTTTTAAGGGGTTTGCTTCACATAACAGCCCTTTCATTTTCTCAGGGGTATATGTGGAGTATAACACAGTATGGCAGAAAGTAAACACTATTTTCCACTTGTCTTCAGACGAATCCGCAGGGAGGGAAGCGTAAAGGAGCCCCTTACTCTGTCTTGGCATTTTGCTAGCATAAGCCTCTTTCAACCTGACTTCAATAATGGTTAAGTTACACAGGTCATACGAGTGAACAGGGTAACCACAGGGCTAACTTTGTAGGAGACGTCAAAGCTATCCTTCTCCAAGCCTCAGAGATTTCTCCTCCAAAGTGCATTTTAAGAATAACATCTTCACTTTTGAAAAGGAGCAGATGGTTAGATAGCCTTGCTCGGTCAAGACGGATGCCAATCTGTCTCCCCAGGCCACTGTAAGAAGGCCAGTTTGAAGGAATCATAGCAGACTGGAAGGGTCAAAAGAAGGGGCCTTTGTGTTTTTAGCTCACTTATTATTTTATGGTGAGCATTTTATTATAATATAATGTAGTGTTTTAAAGCCCATGCTAAAATACACAGATACATATTATAGGCTACTGCTGCTTGGTTCACGTTTTTATTGTTTATATAAATAATAAAATCGAATCTATAAGTGAACTAATCAAAACATTCATAGCCTAATTGATTACAGTTTTACTTTCTATCGGACTGGTCCTCCTACATTGATTGCTCAGATCTCGTCTTCCCCTCTCGTCTCAACGCCAGTTTCTTGTGTGCGGGCGCGCGCGCGTGTGCACACACATTTTACGTTTTATTTCACTCTCTTACGCCCACGCACACATGCAGACAGTCACGCACACGCGCACACGCGCACACGCACACCCCACACCCCACAGTGGAGCAGGCTGTTTGACGCGCAGCACAGTCTCTCTCTAGTGCACTGAGAGCACGTCGGAGAGCAGCATAGAGCGCTGCGTATTTCGGGAACTCACGTCCGGGATCTTGTGGATATCGTAAATCACCATTCCTAACGCAAAAGTAAGCTTTTCAGCGACATTGGATTTCTATTCCATTTCATTTTTTCGATTAAGATCGGCTGCTATTTGGGATCTATTGTGAACGATCTGTCATCCGTGCTTTCATATGACTTGGATTCCTATCAACGGTGTTCGGGTTGACAAAGATCCTCTGTTTTCCATTTCTCGGAACAGCTAGGACTATGTCTTAAACCACTATTTTCCCCGTGGAACAGAACTTTTATGAAATAGCAAAAACTGAATTTCATATCGTATCCAAAGGTCCTATTTTCGGTTATTTCACAGCTTTCCCCGCCGCAAGAGAAGGAACGCTATTTATATTTATGCAGGTTCCTCCGTGTTTAGTCAGCGTCTACATAACGGACAATTTGTGTCGCCAAATTGGATTATCCGAATAA
Source organism: Amblyopsis rosae (assembly GCA_025399935.1). Lineage (NCBI taxonomy): Eukaryota > Metazoa > Chordata > Actinopteri > Percopsiformes > Amblyopsidae > Amblyopsis > Amblyopsis rosae. The sequence continues at coordinate 4,431,128 of JAODTR010000024.1, forward strand.
GGCACGGTTGAATGTTTTCGTGAACGCTTTATTGTGTTTTCTGTCCGGTGATTTGGATATCTGCTGCGACGATCTCAGCGCATTGGATTAGGTGAGGTTTATGAAATGTGGCCCGATGTCTGTTGCATTGAACGATAGTCATGTAAAATGTTTCCATTAATTAGAAATGGTTACTGTTAACATAGTAGGATATTAAGGTGAACGTGTAAAACGTAGCCTACACATCGTAATTTATTTCTTCCCTTTTTTTTGCATTTCCTTTAACAACAGCCTTATGCCTATGGAAAGCGCATTTTCCATTCTGCTCACTTCATTACGCCGAGGCGCCTTGCATTTATAGGCTATGTAACATTTCGTTTTAACTTCAACGTGTTTGTAGTGTGTCTATCCAGTCTTTGTTAATCCAGTACGCATAATGTTGACATAACTGGAGAATGTCCCGTGGCTGACTTAGGAGCTGTTTAATTAGGCTATGTTTCCATAGCGCGCCAGAATCTGGACTACCAACGTTGTATCAAATGTCGCTCTAGCTGGCGCTCATGGCATTTAGTTCAGCACCTCGCCCTTATGAATAAGTCTGTCTGTTTGTCAACGCGGGTATTTTTATCGTCTTCCTGCAAATCAAAGTGCATATTTGTAATGAACCGTTTTCTGACCATGCTGCTCTTCTTGTGCAGTATCAGTTTTTGCTATAAATGCTAAAAAATAAAATAAATATCATCAGAATAAAACATTGATGTAGGCTATTTTGTAAATATGTAAAGATGCCTTTAGTTACTAGGCAAAGTTTTTATAATGGGCTATTTACTGTATAGGATGAAGTTACAATAGCCTATATTACAATTTGTCAAGATATTTTTTAATTCTTGGTGCAAATATCCTTATGTGCATATGTGCAATAGGCCTACAGCAGGCAAAAGCCTATTTTTTTTCTCTGTGTGTATGTTAGACCTACGTCTGTAACCTTCTAAGGTCTGCAGTACCAGTGTTTGAAAACAATTTTTGTTATAATTGGGGGTTTAGCAATAGTGTTTCTATAATACATGTATTATTGATTATTAACTATTTTAAATATTATCCGTCCACTGTCTCTTGTCATTGGATGTGTTCTTGCTGTGACATTGTAATACACTTAGCTCCACCTACATATTATTAAAATATGTATCTTTCTCCATTCCCCACCTATCTATAATCTAGTGCAGATGGGGCTCTGGAATTAGCTCGCAAAAAGCTCTCTTATTCCTATCTTCAAAAGCCCATTTATCTGTAGCGGAAAGCTGATAAGAGAGAGGCCTGCTTGGCAAGCATGATAAGAGGGTGAAAAATCCTCCAGCTATTTGTAATGTAGGATGCAGATCACAGATGGGGGAGACATGACAAACCCAGGATCAGGAGACTAATACCCTGTGCCCCCTGAAGCCTGGATACCAGACGGAAAAAATACATCAAGATTTATTCCAGCTCCATGCATGAATTCTGAACTGCAAAAATGAGGCAGGGAGACATGTACAAGAAAATAGCCCAAGCTATTGGATGTGATCCAGGGCTCTATATTCTGATGATGCCCTGTAGCCTCGGAATAATATCAGCTGGCATCATTAAGTAAGGCTTTATCCCGCTAAGCTGGTGTGAATGTACGGTAACATAGCCCAGTATTTGCAACGATCTGTGAAATACATCACGGAGGAACAAAACGTCAGCGAAACATTTGCTGATGGACTCGTCGAGGTTGGAGCTGTTCATTGGGTGGAACGTGCATTAAAAGTTTAGCAAATCTGAGTTATAAGCGTGGAGCTAGTCCACTAGTGTTCTATTCTCAACCATGGGCTGCCCACTGCTCCAATATTAAAGTGTGTTGGAGTTGCACAACAATTTGCCATTGGGTTTGTTAGCCTGTTGAGGCCAGCAACAGCAGGCACTACCCAAGTGTTTATTTATTTTTTTTAAACTCTGGCTTGTGTTCGTTGTGATTCCATGACCCATAATCCTCCTGGGTCTTTCAGCAGGTCTGCCCTACAGCATATAAACAGATGGACATTCCCACAAGTGTTGGCTCTGTGCTGTATGCACTGTGACCCTGCTACTGTATGCATTACGCATCAGTTCCACTTTCTAATTGTGTCCTGGCTCCCATATCATCACGCAGCAGGTTGGGCTGGCTGTAAGATACACAGTGAATGATGCTTGTAGCATTCAGTCAACTTCGAACAAGTCGCTCTCCTTGCAGAGCTACGAGCTGCGGGAGATGAGGATGTGCCATTACTGTGTAACAAATGGCACATAGCATGTGATGTTATTCATTCTTCAAGGACACTCCCAGAGCTCCACCACTTGTGGGTCCAAAGTGAGGGGGAAAATGGAGAATTTATGGTTGTCCCCGTGGCGCTAGGATCCATGACTTAATCCTGTCGAGGGACCCTCCGTAAAGTTCTCTCTCTCTCTCTCTCTCTCTCTCTCTCTCTCTCTCTCTCTCTCGCTCGCGCTCTCTCTTTCTCTCGGTTGTGCTCACTCGCTCTGAACGCAGCGCAGGGGGAGCCCTAACAAAAGAGGAAACCGCCGCGCAGCGAGGCGTTTTTGGCAGGCTTGGCTTTTAATGCGTACCACAGAGATGTCTCAGTTTTTAACATTTCAGTTATAAATAACTCAGAGGGGGCCGCGCAAGGCCAGCAGCTGTGAAGGGACAGGGAGGTGTTGGCAAAACAAAATACTATTTTATTCTTTTTGTATTTTGTATTTTTTTTACTGCGGCAGTTCTCCTCGGTGACGGCTGTTATTAACTGCGGCGGACAGCGGGGGATTTATGTGTGCTTCCAAATGGAAGTGACCGGTGACCTTTCCGGTGGCGTTAGCCAGCTCTCAAACTGCCAGACAATGGAGTGCTTCAACAATGAGCTGCTGCTCGCCACCTCCTATCTGATGTTATTTCCTAAATGTGGGCATCTGCTTGCTCAGAGACCTGGGGCTTACCTCATTTTTCCTCCTCCTCCTCCTTCCCTCAGTTGGAAATGTCAAGCCGTGCGCAGTACAAAGCAGCCGGCTAAGGCCTTTTGAATACCTCCAGGTACGGCTGCAGTCATAGGTCAGACCGTTGGTAATGTGTGTGTGTTTGCCTCTGCATTCGGCTGCTGAGCAACACGGTGTCTGTGAGGCGGAGGGGCGGAGCGGCCACATCTCTCCTGTGACATTGTTATTGTTGTTTTTATCTCTCCCCAACCCCCCCTCTTTCACATCACAAAGAAGTCCCATTTCACTTCAAATGGCCCCAGAAGCCCACACAAATATCAAACCTTTCATCCTCTCTGCCCTTCCCTCAATTAGCTGTTGAGGGGGGGGGGGGGGTGCAGCCCGTGACCTAAGAGATGAGGGCCGAGGACACCAGTGGCTCTTTCATGCTCGGCCTACGGAGGACAAGTGCTGCTGCTCACTGGGAGCCAGTTCAAGGATATGTGAACACACTTGAGTCATCTCTCCCGGTTGTCAAGGCGCCGGACAGGGTCCACTTGCAATTCTGGCAGCTGCACCATCATCTCTCTCTCTCTCTCTCTCTCTCTCTCTCTCTCTCTCTCTCTCCCCCTCTGCTTACCCCCCCCCATTCCCAAACAGGGCCTTCCCCGATAGCAGGCCATGGTGTCTTTTGTTACCTTTATGAGGCGTAATTAAACGTGTGCTGCGTGCCACAGTGTTTGAGCAGCAACCCCAGGCGTGCCATTAGCCAGATGTGGCTGCTCAGTCCTTAATGATAGAGGGAACAGAGGCGGAGGAAAGGAGCCCAGGAGTCCTTCATCACGCCATCCCGAGGTGTCGTGTGGGCCTAATTGCCCCCATCGTTTTGTGGAGCCGAGCAAGCCCCTCCTCCCCCATCCCCTCATGACACGTAGCTTCATGCATTCATTATATAGACTCCCAGTGCTATGTCGGGGGGCCGCAGAGCGCATGTTGAACTGCAGGTGGGCGGTGTACCGCAGCCAGGCTTTCAGCCGGCAGGCACTACAGATGAGGGCGAGCGATTTCCCGACGCCGCTGTTTTCGAACCGCGCACCCAAGTAATGGGTTCCACGCAGTGCATTAACAGCACGTACTGTACCTCATTGGCATGCACTCGTCTCTATGCTGCGCGGTGAGAGGGATATATTATGCAGCACCTCTTTAGGTAGAGCTGCTGTTGTAATTATTGTGGGATCCATGTTTTAATTTACATTTTTTAGTATTATTTAATTACAATACATATTTTGATATATATGTACATGTGTGTGTGTGTATGTATGTATGTATGTATGTATATATATCTGTGTGTATGTGTGTGTGTGTGTGTGTATATATATATGTATGTGTGTATGTATGTATATATATGTGTATGTATGTATGATAATATAGAGGCAATTCTTTCAGCCTTGGAGATGTTAGTGTTGAGAATGAGAAATATGTCCTTGGAAGGGAGGAGGGTTTAGACCCTACTGGGATACCACATGGTTGTCTATCGCTGCCCAGGGGCTTTGCGAGCACAAGGGGGTCCGATTGACAAATGGCGGCTGATCGGCTCAGATGCATTTCAGCATTTCCCCGCAGTCTAGCCCGGCATCTTACCACAGAGGGTTCTCACATATCCTACTAAGCCTGTTCACTTGCACTGTATTAAATCCCGCTTCGTCTTTTAATCTGGCAAGCAGGTTTTTCCCCCTTAGTAAGCAGATTTGAGTTGGGAGCTTTAATTAAATGCCTCTTCTCCTACTGTAGACGCGGATGTGTGGGGTGTTTCACGTGCAGCTTAGGGAACGTTGGGTGGAAATGGGTCTACATACCAAACATACGGAGCTCTCGCTGGAAAGCAGGCCTCTTCGTTAGCGAGGAACTGACGAGCTGCCGCTCACATTAGGGTAATTAACACCACCACAGATTGTGGAACAGCTGTGCAATTTAGCACTGTGGCAACACCAGCAAGTCAAGAGAGGCTCTGCAAACAGGATGGCTATGGAGCAGATTCACAGACATTGCCTGGCCAAGGCCTTACAATATTCAAGCTCTGTCCAAATCCATGCCCCTTAGCAGAGTCACCGGGAAAGAAAATTATTGAGCTCTAAATCAAACTAGTACAGAAAGGAGGTAAATCATTTGAACAAAAATATGTATTGTTCAGACATTTTTTTTACCTTCGCTATTGCTGTTATAGCCCTGCAGTTTTTTTGAATCTAAATAAGTCAGCCTGGTTTGTATCCTTGGACAATTTACTGGAAATGCTGTTCTGGGGCTAGTTGTCAGCCTTGTCTAGAGTTGTTGTGGAGCAGTGATGGACCGCGTGTAAAAAAAAAAAACCCCGCCGCACTTTCTCTCCCCATGTAATTTAAGTCCCTTTTCATCTAGCTTTTCTTGGCAGTGGCTGGCTTGCCCCCGCAAAACCAAATTATATGTGAGAAGTAATTAAAGTGTCCTGCTCTCGTTTTTGTTTCTTTTTGATTATAGTTAATGTGTACCATTCCGTCCTCCACTTTTATTCCCCTTGTTTTTCGTCCGCACTGATCCACGACATCTGGTTTTGGGTTTAGCCATCGGGGAGCGGTAAGAGTGCGGTTGGGGAAAAAAATGCTCGTACACATGGAGTGTTTCTCTGTGGATTCCACCATAATTATTACTGGGAAAACACTAGCATCCTGTAGGATTCGACTTGCTGTCATCTGATGTTACTGACATTTTACATTGACGCACACAACTTAGCTATTCTGTGTATGGAGATTGTAAAATCCCCCTATGGAAATTTATGATATGATATATAGCTATAGGTTGGTGTCATTTTTGTCTTTCATTATTTGATGGTACATTGGTATGTGGCCTAGATTTATAAGCGTTAGCAGTGATTTATAAGTAGGCCTGGCCCAGTATGTATGTCACATGAAAAGCAGGGTTTAGCATTTGAGTCTCTCTCTCTCTCTCTCTCTCTCTCTCGCCCATCATGTGTCACTGACAGTGACACGCCCTGAGCTGTCAGCGGACCATGTCCCGTCTCCCTGCTCGGTGACAGCGAGAGTAGAGAGAGAGAGAGAGAGAGAGAGCCCTGGGAACTTGTTAAATTTGTGCTAAGCTAGGCTACGTCTGCTTTGACAAGAGACATCTCCTCTGGTCCTCTGTCAACACAGCGTGAGTCTACGGGGTGCAGACGCAATCTAACAATAATAATGGGGGATATGTCTATCTGCGGTAATGTCAGGTGAGGAAGAATGAAGAGGCAGGCAGGCAGCTGTTGTGATGTATTCTGGGAGGACACGAGCGGCCAGGCCCCTACGGGCCTGTCATTTATTTGTTGTGTCTTGAGAGGAGGAGAGAATACCGAGCTGCGATGGCAGAGGCTTTGCTACGCCAGAGGGGCCTGACCGACTCTTGAGGGACGGGAAATATAATTGGAACATTCGGCTGCGGCGCCAATTGCGAAGCCCCCCTTCCCCATGCTCTCCCTTCCCCCATTACGCACACGATGATCGCAGACATAGCCAAATATAATAGGCGGCGCTGGCCTTTCTGGCCCTTTGGAGGGACGACCCCAAACAAGACTTGTCACTTGTGCTTACAGTGGCATTTATTTGATCGGATGAGAGTTTTTTGTCTTCGTTTTACCCCCAGAGTCCTTTGCCCTGCGCACTGTGCAAGTTCCTCACTCTCTGGGGCACTGAGCTGTAATACTGGAGGGCCCAATGCAGCATAACTGTGGCTTTGCCAGGCAAATGACATTGCTGTGGGGGACATGCCACCTGTTAATGATTGTGGTGGTTGGGTTAAGCCTGAACAACAAGTGTGTGTCAGTGGAACAGGTTTCTAGTGTTTCCGCTGGGCCATTCACCAGCATGTAGGCTCCTGCATTTGCAGTACAGGGGTTGTCTCTTGGAGATACCAGAGAGGGATGCGTGTGCAGTCACGTGGAACATGTCACAGGTCCCTAGCGTGTCAAAGGGTGGGGTGAGGGTGTTGGAGCATGGCATAGGCAGGGCGTTGAAGCCCATCTGTTTTGGCTCCTCTAATTGCGTGTGGAGTTATCGATCTGCTGTGTGTGGGTGGGAGAGAACTCCACCAGAGGACCCCAACCTCCCGGCGCTGGAATCCCACCAATGCCCTGTCAATCGTGATGGTCCGATGGCCTTGGCGGGGAAACAGTACAAGAGAGGGCAACAGAGCATACCGGTTCTCCAATTATCTGTGAGGGTTGGTGAGTGTGTTGAGGGGAGGGATACGGGCCTGGCTCACTAGGCCAACTGGGCAGCGCCTGCTGTGAGCACCTGAGTAAGTCGAAAAATATTCCTTGCAGAACCAGAAAACGAGGGGGCCTTAAAATTGTATTCTCCCCGACCCTTCCCCTCTAAGAATAGCAGTGGATTCACTTGCTGTGCCTCAGATACTCCCCAGGCTCTAAGGGCTGGGGAATAACAAGCAGCGTGAAGAACTCATGCCTCGGAGGTAGGTTCACCCACCCACAACTAACCCTCTCGTCTTCCTTGTTCTGATATCCTGCTGTGTCCAGACTCGCTGCTTTTGAACACTTGGACATTTTCACTCGACTTGACTGGAGCTTTGAAGGATATGAGATTGCAGGGTTTATGTAGTCAATATGTTATCAGCCATAACATTAGTTGGTCCATCTTGGTTTGTTGCTTCTGAATGAGGGTTTGGGGATACTGTTTTGGCCAATTTAGGCCAGACGTAGTATTCCTCCTGCGAGAATATTTTTTGTCAAGCCGGTCTGGACTTTCACCATTTATAACAAAATTGCCATATTGCTAGCTGAACTCAAATGTATTGGCCACACAACAATTTGCATTGTGAATTTGCGCTGTACTATCGGCATGCGCCCTGACTAGGAAACTAGGGCCATATTTTCACAAAGATCTCTGATTACAAAAGTCTTTATCTTGCAATCACGATGCCACTTTAATGCTGACAGACATGTTATGCAAACAGGGCTCTGAAAAACTAACATTAGCATGACTGCATTCAGCTGTGAATGGCAAAGGAAGACTTTCAGCAGATCAATGTGGGATACAAGACAGAGCTGCTGTGATATGCTAACATCTGTCAGCATACCTGCAATTCAGGAGCCATGGGTCATGAGTGTTTTTTAATACTCAGATATTGAGCTCAATTCACAGGTTTTCAGAGGAGTGCCTTAAGGTTTTAGAATAAAATAAAATGAGTATGACTGTTTTCAATTACGCAACTAATTAAGGAGTTACAGTATCAGAATTGCATTAGAGACTTTGCCACTGGTGCAGGTTTTTATTTGAAGGACGACACATGTCAACATTTAAGAGGCAGTTTGGGAACATAATAGGCAGATTTACTTTATTGATGGGAAACAGCTTAGTTAAGGCGTTCCTGAGCTGCAATAATGAGCTGTTTAACCTTGCGTCTTCCCATATGCTATAGTGTGTACGGAAATCAATATAATGCATAATTCAGGCACTCTCCGATAACTGGAGCCAAGCCACAGGAAGTGAATGGGTTTGGCCTCTGCATGACTTAAGGCCCTAGTTCCCCGGTCAAGGTGCAAGCAGAGTCAGACGGCAAGAGTTCACGGCTTAAGTTAATGTTGAACTATACACACTTTTTTGCTTCCAATTTTGCACCCATATACTGGCATGGCAAGTTTTTGCCTCCGGGCATCTCTAATAAACCAGAAAGGTTATGAACAGTAGTCATAGTAATTATTCACCAAATAGGTCAACATAGGCTACTGTATGCAAAAGTGGCGTACAGTGAACCCCTTTCTAATAGCCTGTAAACTACCACAGAAGTCCTGTGCTTACGTGGTTTGACCAGGTGACGCTATGTTTTGGCAATCATGGAAATTAGTAAACGTGCCCAGGCGAGAGAAAAGCTACCTTTGCACCCAACAAAACTGTCACTAACACTATGTCTGCCTTTAGTGTCTATTTGTGTTAATTCAATTCAGTTACTCCCATTCATATTCACAAAGAAAGTAAATAATTTTAATAGGGGTGAAGATTTTAATTTTTTCATTGTTGTCAATGTTATGTACAGTCCAAGAATTGGGTATTGGTGCCCCTGGGGTAATTCTGTTGTTGTTTCTTTCTACATGAATAATTTAAGGAGTTTTATGTAAGACAACGTTGCTTACTTGTTTCATTATATTTTAATCTAGAGCAAATGTTGTTGGCTTGGACTACAACATTTAATGGTCCTTTCTGAAGCTATGGCTATAAATCTGCTATATCCATGCCAACACATAAGACATATTCTCATCCCCTAGCCTCTCCTGGATAAACCAGCATAGGCTGCATGGAATAGTGTTCCTGTACAGGAGGTACATTGTAATCATAGATAAATGCCTGAAGGCTTACTCAAAGTTCAGGACATTGGGGCTCAGCAAAGCTGATAGTGATTAAATTCTCTTCTGACAAAGTATACTGTAACTCTTCATCAGAATGTTTTGATATTGCAAATTAGTGCAGCGCGAACAGAGAGGTATTGTAAGAGCACAATAGTAATTGTGTGCTCTGAACTATACAATATAAAAACACCCTCCGGCTCCTATATTGACTGGCTGTCAAATACATTTTAACACATCTTTTTACATGCATGCGTCGATGATATAACATCCTGCATCTATTTTAGTTGCAAAAACGCTGATACTGTACATGTAATAGGAAGCCACCAGTAACCGCGTTAGTCAGGTTGGTCAGTGGGGTGGTATTGCGTGGCGGTGTTGCACAGTAAGTGTGAAGGCTAAAGCCATAAGCTCTCTCACGAGGTCTCTGCAGTTGTCGCGTCGGAGTTAAACCGGCTTGAGCTGGATTCCCTGGAGGTGCTACGGTTAGCTCAGCATATATGCCCCCTTCCTCCTCTCCCCTCTCTCCTGGAATGTCCCAGAGACATGTCATCATGTTTATTTATATGTGCCGACCCCGTCGTAAAGTCACACATCTGGACAAGTCAATGACAGAAGAGCTCAAGCACTAGTGAAAGAGATGTATGGGGTTCTCATAGCTTAGTCCTTCCTCCTGTATTCCCATAACAAACCACCTCCCTTGACATGCCTGAGCACTGACCCTGTCGTTTATTCACATATAGAAATCAAGCCGTCAATGTAAAACACAATGTCCTAGTCCAAAATAAAGTATGTCTGTGATGTGTTGGTGGTGGGTTACTGGTCTATGGCACCACCGCACACACCACCAAGTCGTATACGCTGCATGTTGAGCGCCACATTCTTACAATGTCCACGTTTAGCAATCGGGATGATGTTACAAAGTATCCCTCGCAACAACATAAACGACCCCAGAGCCCCTCTTCTCGCCCCCCTCTATTTATAATGGCAGCTGAGAGGTGGAGGTATTTCTAATGGGGGGTAGCGGGCCAACCCTGTCGGGAGGCCTCCGGGAGAGGCTTGGGTTCCAGCTGCCAGTAACCCAAGGCCCGGTGTCCGTTTCAAAAGTAAATTCCACTTAACGTGCGGCATCGCTTTCCAACACGACCCGGGGGCTTAAGAGGCCAGAGCCTGCTTTATATAGTGCATACCGTCCCATGCTAGTGCCTATTGGCCAGTTGCTGAGAGGACGGTGTTGTGGGGGGCAGCTTTTAGTCTTCTTGGCAGGGAAGCCAGTTAGCCGTTGTGACTTTTTCCGTCTCCCTTAGCACGCTCCGCCTCGGCCCTCAGTGAGACAAGTGGCGTTATTGATCCACGGGAGCTGGCCTGCTTTCACGCTAGCGCTGTGACACATGAGCACAGCGCTCGGCTCAGCTCCTAAATCCCCCTTCCTCCGTTCAGCTGCTGTTGGGAGGCGAGGTGAGATGCTGTTACCAGCCCGGCGGTGACTACGTCTCCCGGCACCCATACCGGCTGAAACTGCAGCCTCGTGTGAGCCGAGCAGGCAGCCAGGCGGATAGGTCAGGGGTCACAGTGCTCGGACTGGAGCGCGGGGTGTAGAATGCACACTGCTAGCTATAGCTGCTGTACTCCCACCGGCGTTAGCACAGCGTTTGTTTGCGTTGCATGGGAGGTGATTCATATAACTCAATACCGCTCTGGCTGAGATCTGCCGCTCACTGCACATTTCTCCCTCTCATTAAAGGCGTCAGTGCCCACAGGAGCGGGCCGATGCCTACCACACAGGTCCATCTAATGCCAGCCCTGCCTTTTCTTCTCTCTGTATTCTTCCAGCGCATTGGTAAATGAGTGTGTGGGTTGAGGCAAGTGAAAGGGTCTCGTTTTTTTACAGTTTTTTTTGTTTTGTTTTGTTAAGACTGCGAGACTGCGAGAGTTGAGCTTTGTTTTGTTTTTTCATACCTATTCCCCTCCTCTTAGCCAATTCTTCCACAGCACAGTCTTGAAAGAGGGCAAGAAAGGAATATTGTAGCCCAAGGTCTGCTATGTCTCACCTAGACATTGTTCCAAAAGGGAAAAACATGTTCAATAGATTTCTTTCTTGTTTCGTATTGAGCAGCGCTCAAAGCCACCCTTTCTCTTAACAAGCTGCAGTGAGAGGTGTTTTGCCTACCAAGCTTGCCTGCAGCTCTCCGCAGGGCTATTATGTCATGGCGGGCAGTCAGAATAATGTCTATCTCTCCCGTTAGTAGCAAGCTCCACTGCGGCACACTCATCCAACTTCGGAATATTCTTATCTCCGTCAGGATCTTCTCCTCGGCAACAGAGAAATACAGTACAGTGAAGGCCACCCAACAATAGGATGATGTGAGAAAACAGTGAGTCTCTCTCTGTCCTATCATACCTCCTCACCGCACGCCAGAAGGGGCTGGGATTTTTGGTCACGGCTGTTGACCAACCAATCGGGAGCTGCAAGCCGTGTCTTTAAAAGGGCTATCTGCCATCTCTCCCCTGCCGAGGCGGGAGGAACCGGCGGTAGCTCGATCGCTATCGGGGCCACGGAGTAATGAAGAACAGCCCTCCGATCCCACCGGGAGATTACCTGGGGCCTTTATCTCGACTGGCACACATTTTGACATTAGAAAGGAGGTAGGCCCCGGGGGGGGGGGGGGGGGGGGGGGGGGGGGGGGGG
>JAODTR010000024.1:4451316-4472562 GCA_025399935.1 Amblyopsis rosae
AACCCCCCCCCCCCCCCCCCCCCCCCCCGCCACAGATTTAATCCTCACACCTTCATTCAGATTTAAATGTCAACGAACATAAACAAGGTCTGCTCACCACATATGCATACATTATATCATCAGTGCAAGATTGGTGTTTTTTTAATGTGTTTTAATTTTATTTTTATTTTTTTTGTGGTGACCCCACCAAAGGCATAGCCCTCCTACATATTGGCTCATTAAAGGGGATTTAGAGTCTTCCCGCCACATGCTCCCACAAATGGGAACTTTCCTTCGGGCAATACAAGCTCTCCGACAGCAGGCCTGGACTGTAATGGATGCCAGAGGGGAGAGAGCGAGATAGAACGAGCTTTGTCAGCTTCCCAGACAAAATTAACACAGTGTACTGATGTGTGTGTGTGTGTGCGTGTGTTTGTGTTAACAAATCAGCTTGTGCCAATTTATGAGCATTTATGCGTACGCATCTGGTTGAATGAATATTCACAATTTTACTGTATGTTTGTGTGTGTGCGCGCGCGCGTGTGTGTGTGTACGTGTGTGTGTGTGTGTGTGTGTGCATGTGTGACATATACGGAGGGACATGTAATGTGTTTTGTGTGTTCCAATATGCTAAGAGAGTGTGTGTGTTAGTGGGAGGTATACAGTATGTAACCATTATATTGATACTGATGTGAGTCACTGTGTGTGACATTTTCTCTCTCTGCCTGTAATACATAAACAAATGAAGTTTACTCATTTATGGCACCAGAGCCATTTTGTTGGCAGGTTTTCCATAACACAAGACAAATGCGTAGTGATGGACGGTCCTGTTTAGATGCTGTTAAGCACAGTAGTTTAGGCCACTCAGTGGAACGTAAACCCAGTGTGGCAGCAAGAGACAAGCCGGGCCCCATTCGCTGTGTAATGTCAATGGCCCAAGACAGCAGACCACCTTGTAATAAAAAGCCAGCACGTCGCCCTGCACCGGACAATGGCTTCCAGACCACTGTGAGAGCATGGTTTAGAAGCCAGCTCACACATCCCTGCTCTCTCCACTGAACGGTTACACCATCTGTATTGCTACTGTTGACAGTTACTGAATCTGCATAAACATATGCATGTGTGGATATGAACAGCGTTTCTCATAGTGCAGATAGGATTTAGCTGGTGGAGAGAGAAGATGTAAGATTTTGTCTTTTATTTACTATTATTTTAATCAAATAATGTTGTCTAATATACGTTTCCTCTTATTTTCCAGTATTGTGTATAGTGGTTTATACATATATAGTGTTGGCCCGTGTGATGGCAGAAGTGGTTCATAGGGTCGTGAGCAATAAAGCGCTTCTCTTTCGGGGTCATGGGTCAAAAACATTAAGAAGATGTCTGCTCTCTCCTCCCTATTTCACGCACACGCACAGACACACACAATCCGAAAACGTCAGCAAGGCTTTTCTTGGATCCTGTGATAGACATGCAGTGTAGTGTCAGGATTAGGACCCCGGAATCACACTCTGCCACTCCAGTCGTAGCCTGTGTGACTGCCACAGGGATTAACAGTATCCTCTCCTAAGTGCTGTGTCTCTGTACTGTAAGACACAGACAAGCGCCTGATTAGGATTAAGGGGCAGGAGTAGAGGCCTTAGGCACACAGAAGACTTGATTAGATGATGACGATGGCAAGGGTTTTATTGTAAACGTGATACGATCAGCCCTTAACATTCTAAGAGAGTGTTTGTTTAATGGGTTACATGGTTTAGAGAGAGAGAGAGACACAGATAGATACAAACACCCATGTGCACTGGTAGAGACTAGAGCATGACACGGGAGTGGATTTGCACTCCTGTCCCACCTTTCTCCCACAAACACCGGTCCCGTCCCATTACGTATCTTTCAAAACGTCCCAATCCCAGAAAAATGTGCCGTCCTGTTAATTTTTTTTCTTTCCAATCAAATTGAAGGTAGCTGCATGGACTAGTAGCCTAGCTTATAAACATAGCTAGGACTACATAAAACAGATTTGAACAGAAAGTCAATGTTACTTTATATAGGCACAGACTAATTTCTTCGTAGCACTGTACAGTCAATATAAGAGCAATAGCCTACGTGTTTTTATTTTTCACGTCCCCGCTCCCATTAATAGTTATTTTGATAGTTATTTGATATAAAAAATTGTTTCCCATTTCATGGTTATCCCGTTGGAATCCTGTGACCCAAGGGATTCCCAAAAAAATGTCACACACGACCAATTATGTAATGCATACATATCTATAATATAATGCTGTGGTGGTGTTTCAGTTAGATAACGAGTGTTCATGTGCTTGTCTTATGCATTTTGCTTGCATGTGAGCTTGCCGCTATACTTCCGGAACTTCTTTGTTTTGGTAAGCAGTTATCAGTTCAGACAGTTACCGGGTGAGTCCAGATTGCACACAGACCTACAGTCTGTCATGTTAATGAAACGGTCCGGGGTGAATAGAGGAGAGGGAAGACCAACACTGTAATCACACAACGCCGAGAGCTGTAATTATGCACACAGAACATGATCTTGGGCAAAGCCCAGACACCCCAGCATCTTCCCCTCGTCATAATAGTCTTTTATTAAGTCTGTCCATTGCTATGTCTGCTGATGACGAGTTACAAAATAATATAGCGTCCGCTATACAATTTTTCCTAGATATTGCTGGCTGTTGCTATCCTGAATAGTGGATAAGAGGTGGACAGGTGCGGTAAAGGGCGCAAAGCATTATCTAACAGTTCTGAGGGGTTATATTTATTTCGTGTCTTGAACCTCCAGCTAAGTATTGATTTCCTGGAGGATGGTATGTTGAAGCAAAAGCACTGTGAAGACCTGTGCTCCTCTCAGAGTGCTACTCTTATTGAATTAGATTGAGCTGCAGCTCAGAGACGGAATAAAGCTAAATGCAGCAGCAGAGCCTCCACACGGCCTAGATAAACACTCTTTGCAATATACCTCTGTGTTATGAGATTGGGTGCTATGAGGCTGGGCATTGGTGTGCCTATAAAGAATGTTGACATGCAGCCTTCCAGCCAGAGGCAGAGATATAAAATAAGATCTAAGGAGGCCACAAATATGCTCACAACATTCTGGAATTCCAAATTGGCAATGGTTAATGCACTTTAATGGATTTGTAGTGTCTAATCTACTTTATCTATGCGCTGCTGTTGTTGTCGTCAAAGTATGTAAATGTATGGAACACAGATTGGTTGCTTTGGCTGCACACAGTGTAGCCTCAGCGTGCGGTCATAGCCGTCTTGTGTGCGGTCCACTGGGCGAAACCTGGGGCATCTTGGGATAGCAGGAGGAAGATTGGTGGAAAACCCATTTCTGAAGTGGATTTGTGCCCTTGTAATCCTGATTAATTTTGACCCGTTGTGCTCATTTTAAACAGCGCATTACAGTAAGCGTGAACACAGCAAGCTCCAGGGCGAAACCAGGAGCTTAACGGCTTTGGGAGGCTTAGCCGCAGATGGCATTTTAAGCCGGACTTAATAAATTGTTTCCATTAAACTTACCGGCCCACACATACTGGATTAGGCCAGCGGAACAAAGGATGAGAGAGCATACGTAGACGAAGAGGGACAAAAACCGACTCCCCCATTAAACTACCTCTGTGTCTACATGAGAGGTGAGGGCTGGGTTATTGTGGTCTTCAGAGAGACATACAAATAAATGACCTCCTTCAGCGGGAGGGGACTAGTTTTTTTTTTAACATAAATTTTCTATGCAGTTTTTTCTCCCTCCTTGCTGTCAAGAATGTCAGGCCAATTTGCTTAATTGATGTGAAAGGAAAACATGCAAAAAGATGCATAAGCCATTTAGCTTGTGCTAGGGTGGATTTAGGGTTTATCCTCCAACTGTTTACATATCAACAGTACCCAGTGCTGGAGCTGGAGGATTTAGATCTGCCCCCAGCCTAATACCCCCCCCCACACACACACACACACACACACACATACACACATCCTTTATCACGCCTTTCGCTCATATATCCATCTTTGCTATTGTCGAAAATCAATTCCTTACAGGGCTTGAGCGGCAAAGCTCTGCCCCTCCCCTCCTCCATTCTCAAGCCTCTCCCTCATCCTCCCCCTCCTCCCATGAGCTCATGCTTTGCTCCCTAAGCTCTCATTATGTGCTACAGCGTCCAGGGTCTCTGTGTCGAATCGCCAATCAACCACCCTGTCTGCAGGCCCGCTCTCTCAATAGGTGCTGAGTGGCCTTTGTCCCCCCCCCCGATGCTGTTTGCTGCATGTCAATAACAGGAGCTATGGCCCCCTTATTCTCCCACTCCTCCTCCTCTGCTACCTGGGGGCCAGCTGTAGAGCTGCCTGCCTCTGGCCTCTGTATTAGTGCCTACAGCTCCGGAGGTCAGAGTGCGGAGGTCAGGCATGGGCCGCTCTCCTCCTCCAGCCAGGTCATTGCGATGTATCGGTAACCTCAGCACCACCCCCCCAGTTTGTAGCCTCTCTCGCCCATTACATAATGAATAATGGTTGACCTTCCGCCCAGCTAATCAGATTTGCACCGCCGTGTCCAGTGTGAGCTGGATGGCGGTGGGTGGGTGTGTGGTGGGGAGAGGGGGGTCGGGGGGGCGGCTATAGCTGGCGCATGACGTAGGGCGGAACTGCTGCTGGAAATTAAAAGGCTTCTCTTTTTTTTTTTCGCCATGGAATCTAAGCCTGGAAAAGCTCACTCCTGAGCTCCTGCGGTTTGTTTGACAAAGCCCAGTGGGCTCACTGGGAAATGCGGTCTTTATCACAGGGGCTGGTGGCTCTGTATTGACATGGCACTTATGGCTGACAGATCTGGCTGTTTGACACACACAGTATACTGTATGTGCTATAGGGAAGCTAGTACTGTCGACAGGAATGACCTCTCTTACAACACCACCACTGTTGTTGTCAAGGTTACGGAGCCCGGCATTGGTTTCATCTTGGTTTAATTTAAATATTATTTATTTAAATGTATCTATATTTGAATCAGAAATTTATTTAATATTTACAGCAGCTGATAAGGTGGATAGCTTAGCTGCTTTATAGGTGTTGGCTTGACTAATCTGTTTGTTGTTGTTATTGTTTGATTATTGTGTCGTAGGACAGCTTATGAGCTGGCTGATTGGTTCCTGGTGAAAGTGTCTGATATTAATGCTGCTTTTATTGATGGTGCAAATGCTGTTTGCGCAGCCATCCCTGTCAGTGAGATGAAAATAAATGGGAGGAGCGCGCCAGAGATCAGACACATGTTTAATTATTAATTGAGCCATTACTGACAGAGATTGCCTTTTGTGATTTAAGGCAGGAGCCCGGCTTCAGGGACAGAAAAAGCAATTACAGAATTCCCAGCCTGCACCACAGCTGCCCATCGCTTCACTGTGAGCTGTGAGAGCTATGCGATAGGAGGGGAAAAAACAGGCACGCTTTTGTCCCGTTACAGTTCTATATTCCACCATTTATTTTAATTCTTCGTCAATATTTATAGCATTTAAAATTACGATTCCATTGTCATGTTCTATTTATGGGGCGTGGCAAGTGTTCCAAACTACATTACCCACAATCCCTGCTTAGCCTGGGTTCATGTATATCTGACTGGAAGAATTTGTTCCGCTTTATTTCAGGAAATGTAGTGAAGCGGGATCTGTGTTGGTTTCCTGTTCTACCACAACCGTTTTTGTTTTGAGGAAAGAAAGGAATTGATTTAGCCGGTTGATGTTTTCAAGGACGATTACCGGTAGCTGGGATGCCATTGTCGATATATGGCCTACTGTTCCCTAGTATTCCCTGTTGCATTTTCAAAGCGACTAATACAGTAGGTCCATTTTAAACATGTCTGTTCTAAGAAAAGGAGCACGCATTAACTATTAAGATAGCTCCCGTCTAGAGCTGCTGGCTGAGCTGTGACCTCTGAACACACACTGTGTTAAGTAGTCAACGTATTTGCCCTCCACTGTGTCCCTCCCTGAGAAACATTATGTCAGGATGCTTGATGCCTGTCTGTCATACTTTTCACTCCCTGCCGTCTAAGCCTGTGTGTCTGGAGGCAGCGGTAGGCTCTTCTTGTGTCCCGCAGAAGCCTTTGCCATTGCTGCCTAGCGTGTGGCTCTGTGTCATTGACTGAATATGGATCCAGCTCTAGCAGTGAAGCAGCAGCTATTACAGAAATCACCGAAGGCCATGAGGGAGTTTTAGCAAAGAGTAATTGGCAGCTCTTTAGCTCCCTATTTTCATCCTGTTATCGCACATCATGGTATCAATATGGGGTGACTGTGTGTCGCCCGTTTTGCCTCACAACACATATAAAGAATTCAACATCACCGTCTGACACAGATCCTTCCTTTCATCTATAAAAGCCAAGCCTGTGGACGCCTGAGGCACCTGTTCTCTCTGGTCAGCTAGCGGCTAACAGTTAGCCGCTAGCTTGCTGCATTCGCATCTACAGCGTGTGAAGCCCATTATCTTCTACAACTCTGGTATTTGATCCGTTTGTCTAACTCTGCACTGCAAAGCAGGAAGCTAAAATAGTTTATGTCCTACTTATGTGCCTGCAGCCCACACCAGTGATAAATCAGTGCTTCGGTGAGGGCATGTTAAAGCGGATAATTTGCTGGACGAGCTGACTATCGTCAAGACATCAAGAGGCTGAGAAGTTAATTAGGCACTGCCGGTACCATAGCCGCAAGCTTACTGACCGAAATGAGAAAAGAATCAAGTTGCTCCTGTAGCTGGTTGTATTTTGGATGATCACATCTGTTGGAGGACAATGATGTATGCCTTACCCAGCAGATCTTGTCATCGGACTGTCTCACTAATGGGGCTTACTAAAGCCCATGCCTTGAGCAGTGTACATCCTGACAAAAAGGAGGGCTCCTAGAGTGTAAGCATGCTGCTGACCTTGAGGGGGAACAATCCCTAGCTTGAGGAGCTAGTTGAGGAACAATCCCTACTTTAATCTCAGTAGGAAAGCAATGGTCCAAAAAGGCCTTCTTTTAAGTGATAATTTGAAGAGCGATTCTAGGAACTGCTCACTGTTATCCCATATCCTCATCCTTTTCATGCTGGACAGAAGGCAATTTGCATGCTTTCTTCCGACAGACTGCATAACCATCTTATCACTGCTGGTAGGCCTTAAATCTTGCTTTCTTATTTTTAGCCCTGCGTTCCTAGCCACTGTCTGTTTGCCAGCGTGGGCAAGGACACATTTTCCCCCTCACCATACATTTGTTTGAACATTCCTACTCTCCGATGTGTACGGTTGAAGCGCATGTGTCGAGCGGTCCGCAGCCAATGTTGTTGTGCAGATGAGGCTGAAATGTTCATTGACAAAGCCAGATGGTAGGAAACTGTGGCCAAACACGGCACTTGGATAATGTACAATCGCTGGCAGGAGGACAGTCGTCAGCCCTGATGGATATTACGAACACGCTTGTAATGGATTTGACGTTTTTGGGAAGCAGTTCACACAGGCTTATAAAGATGGGAAAGCCATCGCCAGGAGCAGGATGGAGGTAAAATGCCTCCCATTCCATGGCGGACAAGGACAACTGCGCACTAGAAGAGTGTGCCAGAGAGGCTTGTGGGTAGATGAGAGCAAAGAGTCCAAATCACACCGAAATATATCCGCATACCTCTAAAAAAAGTATTTTCAATTTGAGATGGGTGGTCCACTTCTGCTGTTGCTTTAACATGGCTGGACTTTCCCTGCCTCAATACCGCTCATGCGGTAGCATATTTGAATAATAATATTCATCATTGTATTTGTACAGCACTTATAGCACGACTTATATTAGCGTCCATATTTCTGTTAGTGCCCTCTTAGAGCCAGTCTGTCTGGGAGAACACCACAGGTCTTGGGCCAGCATAGAGGGTCTCACACAGAGCTGGGTTCGGAGGTTTTTTACGACAGACCTCAGCTATTAGCCTTGAACTCAAGCCGTAGCGTAGGCGGAAATCCAACACGCGCGGCCCGAAAAAGAGCTTGTGTTTGGACCCCCACCTTGTCCGCGTGAGCGCCATTTATCGGCCCCAGTGTTTTGTTAAGAGACGAGCGGTAATTCGTTTAGACGCAGGGGCCTCCGTGATCCGGGTTGGGGCCGGGTGAAAAACAGAACGTGCGCAGTGTGGTCTCACCCTATAATCAAGCGGTCATCTGTTTGGCTGTTGTTTTTGGCTACCGCCGTATTCCCCGCTCTGGGGCCGACGCAGCCCCCGTAATGGCTCCTCGCACTAATGCCCCATTCAGCAGAGCCACGGTCGGGCTCCAACCTCCCTCACTGTTGGTTTAGAGCCGCGGGGAAGACGTGCGAACAGCAGGCCTGGGATGTCACAGCTGTTTGCTTTGGGAGAGCAGAGAGGGGGCGCTCCAGAGCCACATGACCCAGAGAGCATAGTTTGTTTGCACGTGAGTTTACACGCGTGTAAAAAAGGTTTATGGGGACGTATTCTTTAGTAGAACCAACAGGATTTTATTGTAATTTTAATATGTATTAATTGTGTTGGTTCTTATTTTAACAGCGATGCAGTTACATATTTGGATGGCTAAAATACAGCCAGCTAGGAAATTCAGTAGCGAGGTACCGTTTTTTTTGTTTTGTTACAGTGCTCCAACAGCTGGCCTTGTTAAAAATGTTCCAGGGTTTCGCATCTCCTCCTCTGTGTCTCTTTCATCTACTAGGAATGATTTGGCTCGTTTCGGAGTCCAATTTCTCTCCTTTCACCGAGCACCCGCCCCGACCCCAACGTGACACCCTGGCTTCACGCTCCAAACAAATACATTATTTGCTGCACTTGGAGCGCCAGGGTGAAATGCTACAGCTCATAGCACCCTGAACCTCACAGGCTATTGTTAATGTTCCTTGTCCGCTCCTGCACTAAGAGGCCTGGCCCATATTGTCCACTGCTGTCGGCACAGAAAAAGAATGTGTGTGTGTGCGCCTGGTTGCCTGTCCTACCCACCTGCCTGTGTGTGTGTGTGTGTGTGTGTGTATGTTTGTGTGTGTGTGACCGGGGGCTGGGTTTCAGCTGGCAGCAGCTCTGCAGGTCAGGCACTGGTCCTTGTCTCCATTAGTTATCCTGACACGAATCCCTGCCCTGTGTTCCCCCTGCTCTCCCCTCTCTCCTCTGCCTTATTAACTTCCCTCTCACTTGTCACTCCCTTACCTCCATCCTTCCCTTCCCCGGGGTGTGTCTGGGTCACCTTATCTCTTCCCCCCCCCCCGCAATTGAGGACGCCGGGTGTTTTGTTAACCCCACGCACCCGGCGGTTCACACCCTTTTTGACTGCAGTTATGGAGGAAAAGTGTGTGTGTGTTGGGTTGGGAGGGAAGGGAAGGGGGCTGTTGAGGAGGACTTTGTGTGTTTGGTCTAGCTAAGCCCTGCATGAGAGCTATTCCAAACATCTGCACCTCGGGCCGCTAAGTATGTCATCAGCCTTGACAGGCAATCCATCGCCAAAGAAGGAGGGGGGGGGGGGCTCTGTGTGCCATTTTGGATGTCGTTCCTTCCCGGTACCGCTAGCTTACATCCCACTGAGAACTAGCCACGTTGGCGCAGCGCCATTAGCCGAGGAAAATGGCGACTTCTGTCCAGTCCTCAACAGCTGGTGGCTCTCCATCTGCATGCCTAATTACCCAGAAGCCCCCCCGCCCCCTCCACAGAAGGACAGGCTTAGCAGCGGTCGTATCTTAAAGCAGCATCCTCCTGGCCAGGCATTGGTTACATCAGTCTGTCTTTACTGGAGACGTTGGTCCCTCTGAGAGCTTTTGGGAAGGGGCAAAGTAATATAAAACCTAAGCACTTTAATGCACACTCGGGTGCTATATTTGGACAAATGGATGTTTAACATTGCACAGTTTAGCCCCCACCATCCTTTTAGGTCAATGATTCTGAATACAGTAGCAGTTCAATTTACTGTATATTTAAACAATGAGCCTAGCCTCAAGATATAAAACCCCACAGCCTAATACAGTTCATTTGCACTTATTCAGTTAATTATTATACCCAGTGTTGTATTTTTGCATTGGTGAACGCAACCAAAAGCAGACGCCCATGCATGTAAAAACACAATGTTCCAACATGTAAACTCGGCAGACGTTGATGCATGAATCCACTTTGTGCTGCTTGTTTATAGCCATCATCGCCTACAGAATAGCACAACGTGGGAAAACTATCTACCTCAGCATTCTGGCGTTGTCAGTTGATAAATGTCAGCAGTATTTGCATGAAACAGGTGGCTATGTCGTGCCGTGTCTCACTCCAAACCACAGCTTGTGACACACTCAAACAAACGGACATTCGGGCCTGCAACAGCACTTGAGCGTGAAACGCGATATATCGCGGCCCATGGTGTTTGTCCTATTGGTTTCGCTATGGCTGCGAACGTCAAAACAAGTGAGTGATGTAAAGCAAGCAGTTAGGAGCTGTCGGCTTCCGATTGTTGTTTTTTTGCTTTTGGAGTGGGGAGTGAAAATGGAGATGGAGGCGGTCTGGAAAAGAAAAACATGCAGGCTCTTTCAGACCACTGTCATGGCACTTAAGATATGTTGAAGGATTTTTGCCCAGCCATTTCCCTTCCCTGGAGAAGTAAACAGTTAGGCACTGAAAGATAGTATTATATCCACTTAGAGGCATTGCGGCCTCATGCAGGTCCCTACTTGTAGAGGGAGAGTGGATACCCTGTTTACATTTTTGAACGCATGCTCTTTATCTCTCTCTTTCTGCTGGGACTTGAAGCTCTCGGGCAGCTAACCCCCCTCCCCCTCACCTTATCTCTCTCTCGTTATTCCCCCTCCCTCCTTGGTGGCTTGTAAAGCGGCTGGTGGGCCTATCAGAGGATGCTTTCCTGCGGGGCTCCGGGTAGTGCTTTTGTTCAGGCGGTTGTGGCGGCATGCGAGCCTAAGTAAAGCTGACGTGCTGCTTAAGAAGTGCTGCCCCACACTGAGCCTGTGAGGTCTCGGAGGCACGGGAGACTCACGGAGGCCGTCGCCGCTGTCCTTCCTCCGCTGCGCGCCGCGCGCAGGAGAGGGGAGTTAAGTCCTTTATTAGAAGTGGCAGCCGTTGTCTCCAGCCGCCTCTATAATTGCGGCGCTGCGTCCGCTGTGGTAATCAATCAAGACAGCTGTCGCCACGGCGCTGAAGGCCATGGGGGCCGGCGTGTCGCGCTAATTAATGAAATGAAATGATAAGGCTAGTGCGCGTAGCGCTGTCCGTGCAGAGAGCCCCCTCCAGGCGACGCTCTTCTATCCTTATGCAGAAATCCTCCCCCCACCCACCCTGAACTTCAGACCGTCCTCCCCACGACCTTCTATCACTGCCTGTGGCCTGTCCGTCCACAACAGCCTGGGGAAGAGGGGAAGGGGGACGTTGGTGGGGTCCCTTGGGTTGGCCGGGGGTCAGTGACGGTGAAAGGGGTCAGATTCCTGGCTGGCAGGGCGGGCCGTGTCAGAGGAGCCATTAGACTTAAGCTTTTCTGTCGCAGCTTCTAAGATGTCCGCCCCTTTTATTCCGGAGAGCCCGGCGGCACTGACCTCCGCCGACCCTGCCACAGTTGTTAAGGCGCGGATACCGACCGTTTGCTGCACAAAGCTCTGTGGCAGAGCTCACGGAGCGCTGCGTCTCAAACTGTGTGTTGTTATTCTAGAGGTCACGGTGAACCCTCTTATAGAGAAATGCAGGCACACTACGTGGGCGCGAAGGACTCTTGTGTTTGTGGAACAAACACAGTTGACCGTTGCCTTTGACAACCCAGCGACCCGCACACGATGTAGCCAGATGAATCCAGTCAGCATCCAGCTTTGACCCGCTCCACGACAACCACAAGATGCCACGCGTCATGACGGGGACGCCATATGTGTCCTCCGCCACATGGCCGGAGAAACGCTGACTCGTCCCCTAGCCTGAGCTGGCAGCTCTCTCAAATGAACATTAGGTTCTGTCATTTTCTGCCTGGGCTTTCACCGTATACGCAGCTTAACACTCATCCCCATTCTGCCACCCTCCACTCCTTCTCTCAGCTGCAGTGATGAGAGAGGGGAGGGAAAAAAACAGGAACTAATTGAATGGCGCCAGCTGTCCTCTCTCTCTCTCTCTCTCTCTCTCTCTCTCTCTCTCTCTCTCTCTCTCTCTACTCCACCACGCTCATATTAACATCTCCAAGCGATTTTCATGAGCATAGCCTTGGCCTCCACTACTACCAGCAGCTTGGAGATGCTTGCGGCTCGAATAGTGCGAGAGCGCATTTCTCTTTAAGATTTGTCATTAGTGCGAAAATTTACTGACACTTGTTTTCCTCTCATCCAACATTAGTTTGGTGGTGGAAGTTGGGGGGGGGGGGGTTTACACAGAATATATAACTCACAACACCGACATGTTTAGCGCCAGTATTGTAGGTTTCTGCCGTCTGCCAGTATCTCAGAGTCACTCAGTCAAGAGCGAGACCTTGGCTGCGGGCCTCCCATAAACCAGTCCGTTGCCAGCTCAACTGTCAGGAACACGAGAGGATCCTGTCAACTGGAGCCAAGCAGAGAGAGACAGATAAAGGCACGGCGCATTACCGCATACCATCTGCAGCTTCTAACGTCTTTCAGGAGAGGCTTCATTTGAATATCTGTTTACTCCTGTCCTTATTGTATCAGCGCCTCGGCTGTTCATACTTTGGCAATGTGATAAAGTGACTGAACCGCAGTGTTTGCCTGGGAAATGAGAGCACCTCTTCGACACGGACAACACACCCTCCCCTTCCTTCCCATTCCCGTATCTTGGGAAGAATTTGCATACCCCATATCTAATCTGAACAGGCGATTTGCATACATACTTATTTCCCCGTGGGTTGTGTACACTGGCTTTGGTGGCAGGTAATGTATGCACCACCCTGATTTGCATGCGCAGCACAACGTCTGAGTGTTTCAGCTGGAAGGTGGGTGAGAGGGGCCTCTAGGGAACATGTGTCCCATTCATGTGGTTGCTGATTCACGCACAGGTGGCCTGTCGCATATAAACCGCTCAAAGATAGTGGCTTGGAGGAGACCGCCGTTTTACCAAACACTGCCACGGCACGCGAGCACATGTGCACGTGTCGAACGCCCGCAGCGGCGTCTTGCTCAATTGCTTTGCGTCCACCGAGACGTTTGACCTTTTGTTGCTGGACGCCGGGCATGAGCGGCGTGTAAAACACCCGGCCCTCGTTAAAACGGCCGTCCCATCTTTAAGTGTGAGCGTAACGGACACAGCGAGGAGCCACCTTGCTATTTTATTGACGAGCCCCCCGCCTGGTGACAGCCAATCCAGGGCCGGTCTAAACACTTCCGAGCCAGGCCATCTGGCAGCACAGGGGCCCACGGTGGCCTCGACTGGTGCCAGCTGTCCAGATGTTCCACAGGGACAAACGGGGGTCACGTGTGAAGGATATTGGAGGCAGGAACAGCTGTGTGTCGGGGGAGGGGGGGGGGCTGCCCCTCGCTCTCCTCCCGCCGGATGCATCAGTCATCCGACCACCGCGCGTCCCGACAGCCTCGCGTCTGTCTGTCCCGTCCGTCCATTCGCTCCCCCCCCCCCCCCTTTGGCAGACTGTCACACCAGGCGCGTGCACAGAGGGAGCGGCATAAATTCCCATGTGCAAGCAGCCCGGGCCGGGGCCAGCCACTATAAAAAGATCAATACGGGGGACGAGATGTCATCTGGCGTGCACGCCTGCCAACAACCCCTGTGGGAGTGTCGCCGTTCCTCCCCGGTGCACTAACCCAGCTAAGGGGAGGAGAGGCAGCGAAGGAGGGCTGTGGGGGGGGGTTGGGATCTTCACCACAAGGCTGTCCTCAAACCTGCCTGACTCTCTCCCACCGTCTGCTCAGGTTTGCATGTCACGGCTGCACAGAGCCACTTTGTTGTTGTTGTTGTTGTTTTTCACCATTTAACAACCATGTAGCATTTGTGTAGTCTTTGCTAGTATGTAAATCAACAGAATGGTGCATGCTACGTCCCAATACAGACACCTACTTCATTAATGCTTTCCTAAAGAAGTTTAGCCTTTAATATGTAATATGTGTGTTGAAGACAGTGGAAAGTCGACAGCCTTGTGGAAAAATAGTATAGTAAATAGAGAAATTATGTGTAACTAAACAGATGTATTGAGATGTTGCAGACTGATTTTATGTTTAAGAAACCTAAATACACACAATCTAAATATATACTGTATAATGGATAATGGTTATATAAAGTCTGCATGTACCGTATTACATAGCAGTTAGGTTTTTAGAAAATGAATAGGCTTAGTAGACATTTTGTAACATTTGTTTCTAAAACATTTCAAATTGTGTTCACATTCTGCTGCCTATTCAATAGATTGTGTGTGTATGTGTGTGTGTGTGTGTGTGTGTCCGTGTCCGTCCATGTGAGCACATATGCAAACTGCTTGCGCTGGTATAGAATACGTCTTGATATTAGGTGTGTGAGTGACTTTAATGAGGGCTTGGTCTGCCAGAGCTGATCCCTCCATCCTGCCTCCATTACAGCCCATTAGAATCATCATTAAGTTAGCCTGCTGCTCACTGTGCCCCAGCAGCACTATGAGAAGACCCTCTCTATCTCCAAGTGGCTGCAGCAAGACTTCCAACAGTATCGCTCCGCTCGCCTCACATTGTGTCTGGGAGAACGGGTTGCCACGGCAACATCTGCCAAGGGCGACGTTTCGATTGCGGATATTTGCCTCTCTATCTGCATTTGTCTGTCTCTCTCTGTCTGCCCCCCCCAGGTCCATGACGCTTTAATCTATATTTCAGACCCCTATAAACCTGTGGGTCTGTATATGCCTACACCACATTTGTGTGGGTTTCATTTGAAAATCGTGACACCTCAGACTCTCCCTATTCCCTTGTAAAATGCAAAGAGTGCATTTAGAGGCTGTGGGGTTTATTGGTCTTTTTATGGATGCTAGAATGCTTGAGAGATTAAGCGCATTGTTAATGGGGACTGCGTATTCCATTAACGGGCTGCGTGTTTGGCTTCCACCGCCATGACCGGAGCTCCGGGCCCGTCTCAGATTTTATACCGTCTCGAGAGGCCGTGGAGATTTTATTTTTAAAATGGTGGCGCTAGTAAGAAGACCTTAGACTGAGGTTGCACCACATTTTGGTCATATATTAGAGCTGCTCAGAGGACTAATCTCTACCCGGCTGTCTCCATCTGAAATGTGAGGGTGAATTTCTCTTCTAGGACATAGTCATGTGATGCTTCTGCATTTAAACGGATTCAACCACCGGCAGCTGTGATAGATTGAGAAACACAATTAATAGTTCAACTACAGTAATTATAGCAGTTCACTTTCCCCAAACATTTTAAATGTTAATTTTAAAGGCAGCTGGACATGGCCGAATGGCTTTTTGTGACATTAAGTGCTTTAAGATTCATTGGAAATTGGAAAAAGGCCTTGAGCTTAACCATTTGACACCATTTTAGTAAAGTGTTGTGAAATTACAGACATTCTTCTGCAACAGGCTAAGGGTGGGAATGATGGTTGTAAACCATCTTGCCCTTGTCATGTAAAAAGACCCTGATGAATTAGGGGAGTGGTTGGGATCAAAGTGCTTTTCCACATATTACAAATCCCTTAAAAGATCTGGCCGAGGGAGGAGAGAGACCTGATGGCGGAGGGGCCACAATAAGGATCCATGATCTCTCCTCACACCACAATTGAAACATAATTATTTCATGCCAGATTGTGCACTCAGCGCAAGCCCCGAATAAGGGCCGACATTTAACTTTAATTAGCTGTGATTTATTCATGCAGACTGGATCGCCGGCAGAAATGGGATCATCTGATTATAGTGGAGCATGAAAATGACCTGATTAAACACGTAATGAAACTTATGGGAGAGGGAAGCGATGGGGACAGAAGACATCACAATGACAGCACAAATCACTTGCTGTGTGTGTGCATGGTCTGGGGATGGCGTTAGAGTGAAGCCTCCACAGCTGGGACTCATTCGGTGGGTGTGTATCAACCTGTCTTCTGCCTGTGTGTGGTCCGTCCAGGTGTGCCGACGAATGAGAGTCCAGAGTCCAAGACCTGCAGCTCGGCCAAGGTCTCGGGGCTCCAGCGCAGCCAGGAGCAGAGCCACAGCGGGGTGCCCTTCGCACCTGCCGTGCCCAGCCCCACCCCGGCCTCGCCACCTACGGGCTCCCCTGCCCCCGCCCCCCCGGAGCCCCCCAGGACGCGCATCCCTTCCCCTCCCCCTCTCAGCGTCAAGAAGGAGCAACAGCTTCTTCTTCTCCCCCATCCCCCCACCCCTCCCCTGCTGAGGGCCCTGCCCCACCCCCAGTCCCACCCTCCTCACCCACACCTGCACCAGGAGGCCCGGGCGCTCCCGCTCTCCCAGCAACACGCCCGGCCAATCATCAGCCACCAGGTGCACCACCCACTGCAGTACAGCAGCCTCCACGACATCAGGTAGGTTCATGTAGACATGCCTGGCTAAACGCTAGCTATGTGCTGGCTACATGCTAGCTAAACACTTCCTAAACATTGGCTAAACGCTAGCTATGTGCTGGTTACATGCTAGTTAAACACTAGCTAAACATTGGCTAAACACTAGCTATGTGCTGGCTACATGCTAGCTAAACACTAGCTAAACATTGGCTACACGCTAGCTATGTGCTGGCTACATGCTAGCTAAACACTAGCTAAACAGTGGATAAACACTAGCTATGTGCTGGCTACATGCTAGCTAAACAATATATAAACACTAGCTAAACACTGGCTAAACGCTAGCTATGTGCTGGCTACATGCTAGCTAAACACTAGATAAACACTAGCTAAACACTGGCAAAATGCTAGCTATATGCTAGCTACCTGCCACATTCCTGTGCAGGAGGCAATAAGATGAATTTGCACAAATATTTTATAATTGCAAAGATAAGAG
This sequence comes from Amblyopsis rosae, assembly GCA_025399935.1. Taxonomy (NCBI): domain Eukaryota; kingdom Metazoa; phylum Chordata; class Actinopteri; order Percopsiformes; family Amblyopsidae; genus Amblyopsis; species Amblyopsis rosae. The sequence continues at coordinate 4,468,221 of JAODTR010000024.1, forward strand.
CATTGTAATGCATTTTAATAGAGCAACATTTTCTTTAAAATTTAGCATTTGGCTGTGCTGTGCATATTAATAGCACAGTGTCGTCCAGGGTGACGGTATGCTGTAAGCTATACAATATCCTTTAGACATTCATCTTCTGCAGACACAAATATGCAATAACCTCTTGTCAGATTCACAGTGCTGTGTATGTAGCCTATCAAGGAGGCATCTGTATGTCAAACACACGGGCCAGCCTTTCAGTATATTCCAATTACAAATGTGACATGGGGAACTAGGGAGTGGAATGTGTACACTGGTTTCAGCTGTGTTTGTGTGTCTTCCAGCCACAACCACCGCAGCAGTCCGGTGTGCCTTCCCAAGCACCACCTGCCCCCCTCCCCCCACCACCACCTCGGGGGGCTGCCGTCCTCGGCCCCGGCCTTGCCCCTGTCCATAGCCAACCTCTCTACCTCACACTATTCCTCCCTGCGCAGCCCGGCCCATCGCCATCCGGCCATGTTTGCAACCCCCGCCACACTGCCGCCACCGCCAACCTTACCCACCAACAGCCTAGTGGTCCCCGGGCACCCCGCTGGCACCCCCTACCCAGGTAACACCACTGCCCCCTCCCTCGACCGTCTGGTTGTTGTCTAGTTAGCAACATAGTACGTCAGTAGTGAATATGCAGTATAATCACTTACATGCTAGCCTCATTGTGCTCAAGCTACTAAAGTCACGGTATAATTCATTACATAGTCATATTTCAGAAACACATTAGATTAAATAATCATTACAATCATCAGACTATTTTCTGTCATTAAAGTAATGAATAATTACTTTAAAAATTACCTAGGCCAGGCTACTGTTGATGTGATAGATAAAAAGTTCAAATTTAAATGTATGTACCTGTCTTATATTTCAGGCTGTTGTACAAATACAGTTTATATTTTGACTTTCATGAATCTTGAATGATATAGATTCCAATTAAAATTGCAATTTTAATTTATTCAGATTGTATAAAACCTAGAAGATAAAAGACACAGAAACACATACATGAATAAATGTAAAGCAACAACCACCCATCTGCATCAACAGAGAAATTAACTGAACAAGTGGCCCACTGTATCTGTGCATAATACATACTGTACTTTAGTGATTTTATGGCTTAAATGACATTCTGTTATGGTTTACTTCTAAGGTAAGTGAGCTATTTCCTTTTTGAAATACAGCATAGTCAACATTATAGTATCTTAATAAGTTGCTGGTAATTGTACATGTCTGTGAAAATGCATGTTGTCACTATACTATAGTTACAATAATTGTATCTGTGCAATAGATACAACAGATAAACTGTGTATCATTTCTGTATAGAAAGCAAGAGTTGTAGTACTCTGGTAATACTCTGCTATTCTGATTTAAAAGGAATACACTGTCTCAAAGTCACAGTTGTCTGATAAAATTGTTGTGGCACTGCAACATTTGAAACACCCTTTTTATATTTTGTGGATGACATGAACTGGCTTTCCATCTTCCCAGAAGTTCCTATGTTCATACACACATACAGTATAAGATCGTTTGAAAACCGTAAAATTATCAAAAAGCAGTTCGCTCCAAAGTCAGTGTATTCCTTTCATGTACTGTAGGCAACATCTTCTATAGCAAATACATGGTATTTAGAAAGTGCACCAGCTAAAAATGCTTCAGTGACCTCATCAGCAAGCCAAACCGTGAGAAACAACCAGGAAACAACTGACAGTTAAAGCTGACAGTTGAGTGTATACCCTAATCTGATTCACTTGCTTTATAGTAAATCATCCTCATTCAGAACTGAATATGAAGGCCATCTCTTTTTCCCAGACAAATTGTATATAGTAGCTCCAACAAGGTTTGAATGTCTTGATGAGGTCACAAGAGGACATCAGAAATGTGGGAAGTGTTAATTACAACTGCCAAATCATCACAGCTGGAGACATCTTCAGTTAGTTAGGCCGTCTTGTTGAGAGGTGATCTTTCTAGTCAACGCCGGCATGCTTTACATGCTACGCGGAATTATGTCCTGCTTCTACCAAAACAAGGTGATATATGCGATTCTTAACAATATACCAATTAGGTAAACACATGTCTCCAGTGATGATGAGTGACATCAGTGTGTTTTAGAAATATAGCCGTTAAATATGGACTTTCTGGCGGAGAGAGAGAGAGCACGAGAGAGAGAGCAGGAGAGAGAGAGTGTGTTTTCTGCTGGGATGACTCTTGGTTCTCTCTTGTCTTTAGATACCAGCCTGTTGATATCATTCAACCAACCAATCATGTATTGCCAGCCTCATTCGGGGATTCTGATTGGCACATTGTCACAGGCAACTCTGTTACCACCACCAATGAGTCCCCACGTAGAAAACCCTCACAGCATGAGCTGGAGAAACAGAGAATGCCAGGTGACTATTTTCTCTTCTTTCCTACCCTTGTTGTGAAGACTGACTGGGCGCCCGTGCCTTTTTTCTTGTGTCTCCCCCCTTTCCCGCCCCACTTTTTTTTCTTTTTTTTTTTTTGCTTTTTGCTTTTATTTTTATTTAATTTATTTATTTTATTTTTTTGTTTTGTTTGGTTTCCCTCGCTCTCCTTTCTTGCAGAGCATGACCTCCTAAGGCAGGAGCTGAACAACCGCTTCCTGGTTCAGAGTTTGGAGCGGGGCCGGGGGCCGTCCGCCTCACCGCTGGCCCCCGTGTCGCTCCTGCGGGCTGAGTTTCACCAACATCAGCACATGCACCAGCACCAACACACGCACCAGCACACCTTCACGCCCTTTCCCGGCAGTTTGCCCCCGGCCGCCATCCTCACCCCACCCACCGCACCCCCCATGGTGCGTACCCAAGCCACAAATGTGAGGATAAGTAAAAGAGAACATTAAATAAAACCTTACAGAAGCTCCCGGAATTCCCCCAAACCCAACCCCACCCACTTCCTCCGACTGTAAGGCTTCAGTCAACTCCCTTTGGTTGGTTTCTTAAGACAAACTTAACTCAAACCACAGGCCACCGTCCATCCTAGTGTTTCTAATGTATTTCTTTTGAGCACACTACGCTAGGCCTCAGAGCTCACTAGGAGCCGGGAGGGGCCCTCATTGGATACACAAACTCACTGACAAGGATGGTCTCCAGGCACATACTGTCTTACTTTTGCCTTCCAGCACACACTTCATTTCTCCATCCATATACACGCTGACCGTAACACACATGCGTTACCTATGGGTACATACACACATGTTGGATTTTAATAACCATGGTGAGCTATACCCAACTGTGTCACATTAAGTTGATTCTGTTGGCCAGGGAACAAAGGGGTGGCAGTCTGGAGGGTTATTTTCCAAATACTGTGTTATATGGGGTCTTCTCATCGGTCTGACAATATGTTTAACCATATTGTGTAGGGCATGTGCTGGTGTGTGTCCATACAGTATGCTAGTATGTGCGCGTGCACATGTAGCTTTGCCACAGCCACATGCCAGTGCCAGTGATGAGACCTCAAAGTCTAGGCTCGAATGACGTCACATCCCGTAACACGGCCCGCGACGTCACTGCAAACCGCTTGGATAATACGTCTTAATTGCTTCCGTGCTTTGACCCTTATCGTGCTGCCGGAGGCGGAGCGCTGAGATTGGTGCTGGGGGGTTGGGGGGGTAGGGGTGGAATTATGACTACCCATCCATCATGTGGAATGCAGAGCAATTCAGACCGGAGTTCCATTTGTAGCTATTTGGCTGTAGTCTAATTGATCTAATCCATCATGTCGCAACCCTTGATTAAGAGCCTATAGGGATGTAAAAGGGGGGCCGCTTCAAGATTATCCCCTTCATTTACATTAGGCATCAAAGTGTTGCTATTTATGGAACAGCCTTGCTAAAGCATGAGGCCTGTTTTAGATGGTTATCCAGCTCGAACGCCTGGCGTTATGCTCCCGCCACATCGCTCCTTGCATAGCGGAGATGATATTGCACGCTCTTTGAAGATGTAAAGAAACGCTTTCCCCCGTTCTGTTAATGTTGGCATAATGCTGCATATAGTGTGCTTTGTTGTTTTTTGTTATGATGGGATCTCAGACTACCGCTAATGTGGTGGGGCTTTAATGACTGTGTTCTTACTTAACTGATGCCTTTTCCACTCCCTCCCTCCCTCCAGTAACAATGCTGTTTTACCCTTCCTAGTTCCTGCTTGGTGTGGCAGGAGTAATGTTGATGCTGATGTGGTTGCTGTGACTGTTTTCTGTTTTCATGAAGGCCAAATGAACTGCAGCCCCTGCAACTCTCTTCCCTCTCTCTCTCTCTCTCTCTCTCTCTCTCTCTCTCTCTCTCTCTCTCTCTCAATCT
>JAODTR010000024.1:4478816-4495720 GCA_025399935.1 Amblyopsis rosae
TGAGTCAGACATACAGTACTGTATTTGAGTCATGGACAATGTCTTTGAGTCAGACATACAGTACTGTGTTTGAGTCATGGACAATGTGAGTCAGACATACAGTACTGTATTTGAGTCATGGACAATGTTTGGTGTCAATGGGTCAAATCATGTCAGCATGTTTGCTCTATTTTACTATTTTACTATTTTTCAAACTGCTTTACAGAGAGAGAATACATGCACAATCGTGCTTCCCATAAATACAGCAATACAGAAAAACAACTTTAATAAAAATGGTTTAAGGAACCAGATTAAAGAAATAATGAGATCATTTAAAAAATATAAGAACCATTTAAAAATTGTTAAAAATGGCATTTTCATTATCCTTTTGTTGCTATGTCAGAATGTCAGCACCATGCATATAGCACCATGCTAATCCGGTAGAGGAAATGCCAGATGTTTATTCCAGTAGCAGTTATTAGTTATCAGTACAGTCTTTTATGGATGGTAATATGCCCCTGTACCCCTGGTATGCATGTGGTGCTGTGTGGCCTCAGATATACAGACCCTGTATGTACTATAACAATAACCATGCCTTCTTCCATAGGCCCCGGCCATCCTACAGCCTCTCCCTATGGCCCTGCCCCACACCCTAGCGGCTTCATGCCTCCAAGCCACATGGCAGGTAAGTGTAAGTGAATGTGTTCATTTGCTTTGCCTCTTTATTTCCCTTCCTATCTGCTGCACACAGTCCTTCTCTCTCTCTCTCTCTCGCTCTATCATCTCTCTCTCTCTCCACCAGAAAGTCCATATTTAACGGCTAAATTTCTAAAACACTATCGCTCTCTATCTATCTATCTATCTATCTATCTATCTATCTATCTATCTATTGCTATCTCTATCTATCTATCTCTCTCTCTCTCATTCACTCATATTTCAAATTACTGATGTCTCTAAAGTGTAATTCGACACTGGCTAAATATTTATGGCTGTGATGTTCATTCACAGGATATTAAAAGTTTATTCAAAGGACTAAGGTGCACTCCTCGATTGTGTTAAAGCGCGTCAGTCCTGCAATATTGCGCATTTCAACAACAAGGGTAATTCCAGGCACAAATCGAGGCTTGTCTCTTTAATATGAACATTAGTCTGCCAGTAAATGCACTGTGCTCCATCTAAATCTTGATTGTTGCAGTCCGGATGTGGTAAAACAGCTTGTATAACCTCTCTGGGTTGATGGAGAATGACACCACTGGCCTAGTATTTCCAATCTCCTGCTCTGTTTTCATCCCGCTATTGTTCAAACAAAAGATTTCTTTCATCCTGTCTGTGGTTTTTTTTTACTGCCAAGAGCTCCTGTCTCTCTTCGTATCACCTTGAAAAGCATGGCAGATGGCCACAGCAAATATGACATGTTACCTTGATGCTACGTTTTCTATGGGCTCTTAAAGTTGAGTTTGGCTTTCGCAGGCAGGGTAATGGAGGTCTTTCTTTTTCCGTTCCATCTGAGACATTGTTTGGGTTCTGAGCAGCAAGGTGATTTCACGGAATAAGCCCCCGAGTCAATCCAATTTGAGCTTATAAACACATGGTGCACAGAAGAGAGATTTAAAGGGGGGATGGTTGGAAATCCTGTCCAGGGAATTCAAGTGTGAGGCAGGAGAGATTTTCCAGTTGTTGTCTTTTCTGATATATTGACAAGCTCTAGTGCTGCATTCATCACAGTGCTTGAAATCCGAAAAGCCTTCTGTGTAGATAAGGTTTACATTGCTTAGAGCGTTTTTCTTCCCCCAGAATTAAAATTGGATTGCACATTATGAGTTGGGCTTTGTTGTTCAATGTCTTTCCCGGCCGCTATGTACATATTTGTTTTTCCTCTAGATTTGGAGGATGTAGTCTATTTAAAGCTGTATTAATGACACCATGCCCAGCACATTGTGATGCACCTGTTGGGCCACTGTACTACATCCAGACCAGTTCACCGCCACAACCCGCATCCCTGTCCAGGCAGTGCCCGTTGCCAGGTCCCCTCCGAAACAAATTTTCCCATCAGGCAGTGCAATTCCCACAGCACTCAGCAGGGTCCAGCGTCTAGAACCCTTGCCATTTCAGGATTATCTCAGAGAGAGAGAGAGAGAGAGAGAGAGAGAGAGAGAGCTATGGTGGCTGCGCTTAAGCAAATCAAAAAATAAAACACACACAACACACACTCACTTGTAAGAGAAAAGATGAGTGCAACGGGGTGGGGTGGGTTGGTGGGGTTAGCCAGCCCCCCTTTTTGCTAATCCCTGTTTGGCATTTTGCAGATCCTTTGAGTCGCTCCAGTACCTTTGGCGGCCTCGGCAACCTCTCAAGCAGTGCCTTCGGAGGATTAGGCAACCCCTCGCTTGGTAAGCGCCAGCCCCAATCCCCCACCTCCTCTACCGTTGTCCCTGGTCTCCCACCCCCCCCCCTCCTGGATGTGGCCCCCGTGTGGCCGGCACACCAGTTTACAGCAGCTCAGACCACAGGGAGAGAGAGCGAGGCACTTTAGTGCTGCGTTCAGAGCCAATGCAGTCCACACACACACAGGCAGGAGTATAGCCAGGCAGCCCAGCACAGCTCCCCTTAGCCCAGACCCCCAGACCCTCTGGCTTTCATCTGACTGAACCACAGCCAGCACAGCCACCCTTTGCTAGCCATTCATCTGTTAATTATTCCACATGCCCCCATCGAAACACCATGGAGGACTCCCTCCTCGCTCTCTCTCTCTCTCTCCCTGCCTGCTATTCTTTTCTGTGAAAATCGGTCACCCTGTCGCGGAATGGATGTGAGTGAAACAGACTGGCCGCAGAATGCTAAGGTCCCCCAGGCCTTTCACAACTCTCAACCCCGGAGGGCAATTGAGCGTCGCCCCTTCATCCGGTGAAAAAGGGCCCTGAGAACCCAGAGCAATGAATGGGGAGGGGTGGGGGGACGGAAAGCTCCCTGGTCGTGGAGCAAATAAGTACAGAGCTGGGGGGTCAAGCCATTAACCTCGAGCGGGTCTTTTTGCGCAGGGCTTCAATTGAGCGAACCGGCCACAAAGGCTATGACAAAAGCCACTTTCTGTCTCTGCCGGTTTGGCTTCCGCCTCTCCTCTCACGGCCCGCCGTGCGCCGGCCCTAGAGATGGACTCACCGTGTGTCCCCCCCCCCCCCACCCCTTGTCTCCTCTCCGGCAGGTTCCAACAGCGTGTTTGGCCCCAAGGAAGGGCTGGGAGGGCTGCCGGGATTCAACCCCCACCACGACACCTGGAACAGACTTCACCGCACGCCACCGTCTTTCCCCACCCCGCCACAGTGGCCCAAGTCGGCCGAAGCGGAGCGAAGCAGCTCGGCCAACAGCCACGACCGAGAGAGAGAGCGGGAGAGGGAGAGGGAGAGGGAGAAAAGAGACTCCTCCATCGGAAAAGAGGAAAAGGATAAAGACAGGTTTGTTGGAGCATGCTTTCAAGTGGTTTTAGCGTAAACCTTGGTTTGAATGCAAATGGTGTGATCATTTATAGCATATGTGTAATTAGCTGCACACAAGTTGCGCCTGTTAACGTTAACGTGTCCTAACTCACACCGCCACAGAGACTCCGTGGAGCGCAGCCGCCACTCCAACCGCTCGTCCCCAGCCTCGGCTCCCGTCAGCTACCAGATCAGCAGCCTGATCCGCTCCAACAGCCAGAACTCCAGCGATTCGGGCCGCCACCACAGCGGGAGCGCGGACCGCAGCCGCGACTCCGAGAAGGAGCTGCTGGAGCGCCAGCGGGATTCGTCGTCGACGACGACGGCGGACGTCAAGGTGAAGGAGAGTCGCTCCCCGGGCAAGGAGGCCCTGGAGAGGAGGCCCTCAGAGGACTCCATAAAGTCGTCCCACCGCTCCCCGTCCCCTTACTCCAAAGGGGGGCACAGCGAGCAGGCAGCGAAGGTGTCCGGCGGCCCCCTTCCCTCGCTCAAGGACGACAGCAGGAAGGAGCTGTCGCCTGCCGAGCTCCTGCACAAGGTGAAGAACGACATGAAGATCAAGGAGGAGCGCAAGGAGGAGCAGGAGGTGATGGTGGTGAGCTCGGAGCCGGCACCGCAGGCCCCCGCGCAGGCCCCTCCCCTTCCTGTCTCGCACGCTCCCCACCCCGCCCATCAGCACCACCTCCACCACCACCAGCAGCAGCAGCAGCACCACCACCCACACCACCACCACCCACCGCTGTCCCAGCAGCAGCAGCCCCCCTCGGTGGCCCACGGCCTCCACGGGGTCCCCATGGCGCACTCGCTGCCCCTTTCCATGAGCGCCATGCACCAGATGGGCGGCCTCAACGTGCTGGAGCGCGCCCGCATGGCCCCCTTCATGGGCGTGGGCCGGGACCGCCTGCCCCACCCGGCCTTCCCCTGGGACCCCCTGCGGGAGGCGTACCGCAGCCTGGACCTCCAGCGGCGCATGGACTTCCAGCTGCGCGCCGCCGAGCAGGGCCAGCGCTTCCCCAGCGCCTACGAGCAGGAGCGGGCGTACCGGGAGCGTGAGGCGCACGACTACTCGCACCACGAGCACCTGCTGGAGGTGCGGCGGGAGCACGAGCGCATGCGGCAGCAGGCGGAGGAGCGCGAGCGGCTGCACCTGCGGGAGGAGCTGGACCGGGCGCGCCTCCACCAACTGCACCAGTCGCCCATGGAGGGCCACCTGCCCCACATGGGCCCCTTCATGCCCCACCTGGGGGCCATGCCCTACCCCAGGCTCAGCCCCTCCACGGGACACAACGGCCTGCTGAACAGGACCCCGCCCACCGCCGCGCTCAGCGCGCCCCCGCCCCTGGTGCCGGCGGGCGGCATCCGGCCGGCCTCGCCCAGGAGGACTACCCCGCTCACCTCCAGCCAGGACCCTCGGGACTACTCCCCGTCACGGAACCCCAAAGAGGTAGAGGCCCGGTAGCTTCTCGGGGTGAGGGGTAGGGGGTGGGGGGAGCGGACTGGAGGGCTCGCTGGACGCTATTGCGAGCCCACCTCCTCGGTTTGCTACGGCAACACTGTGAGAGGAGAAATGGAAGCGTACTGTTTGTGATTGAAACGGTATGATTGTACAAAGGAAAGGTATGTGTGTGTGTGTGTGAGGCTGATCAAGCACATGCCGTGACTCTATTTTCAATGGACTGGCGGTCGAATAATGTCGGTTAAGAGAACACAAACGTGTATGTTTATTATCAACTTAAATATTTGATAATTATTAATATATTAATCGAATACCTTTTTTTCGCCTGTGTCCGACAAGAGAAGTCCTCAAATACGTTTGTACATTTCCTATCTTTGTTCCATGTATAGGTATTACTTTTATGAATTTAATGTAATTTGTGCTTTAGTCTTTTTTTTTTTCTCTCCAATATTTATCCCAGTTGATTGTGAGACATATCTATTATGACCCACTGTAAAGACTGGATTTTGGTTTCAATCTTAGTGACAGTAATTTAACCTCATGGTACCAAGATATCCTCAATAATGACAATGTACAATGTTACATTACCAATTTGTTGCTTTGAATTGTTTTGCCTTTGAGATATGCAGAAATATATGAGGTCTCTGTAAAGAAAACTGTAAATAACTTGATATTCCTGCGCTGCAAAATTACAATGTAAATTTATTAGGCTTTTTAATTGTTTATAGAAAAACTAACTGAAATGAATTCAAACTGGGAAGACACTTCCCTGTTGGAAACCATGGTAACAGACCTGCCTGGCAAATGAGAGTGAAGGACGGCGGTAATGTGTCATAAGGGAGCCTGTAAGGATCATCTGCAATCTATGCAAAGTGATACAAGCTACCCTTATGGAGACACCGCCAGGCTAGACCAGTGGATAACCGGTGATATTACGAAGAACATGGATTAACGTGTTTATATTTGCCAATGAAAAAAATGGAATTATAAACCTTCAGACTTCCAGGTCACAAACTGGACCAGAAGAAGACAGCCCCCAGCGGAATAGGACACTTATGAGTGGGTGGCAATAGGACTTTCTCTGTCAACCTTGTGGTGTTGTGCAGTTGTTTTTTCTTAGACTCTTGTATACAAAACAAGTAGAGTTTTAGGCGTGCAAAAATGAAAATGAACATTCATGGTTTAAAATGTACGGAATAAAGTTCGGACCTAAAGTCTGTCAATTGTTGCTTGTCTTTCATCCAGATGTACATTGTCACTACTGAATAGGAAATGTGTCCTAAACCGACCCCCATTAGAGTGGAATGGTCAACTGGACAATAAGATAAATCACTGGGAGAGACAGAGTTTTATAGGATTGCCAATGGTGCTGTGGTGCCCACTCAACAGCCCTAACTGTATTTGCTCATCTCATATAAAGCTATTACTCTGAAATCACCAAGGCAAACGACTTTGCTAGCAGAGTAGCCTGAGCCATCAGATCATCGAAGCTTAATCGGTCATACATGGGCTGCAGATCTCTCCAGAGGGGATCGATGGAATTGGGGCCTGACAGCGGAGGGAGGGACTAATAGGACATTGATTTTGTAAGAAAGCAGGTTTTGAGTGTTTGTGTTGCAGGTAACCGGTATTGAGCGGCGGCCCAGTGGCATATTGACCTGCGGTCTGGACTCATTAAGAGGAGCAATGCCTGCTGGAAAGACTCAGATGCTGGAGGAGAGGCTTCTCTCTCATCTACCTCCTCAGCTCCCCCCTCTTCTCTTCTCCTCATACATTCTGTTTCTCTGAGACCGGACGGCACTCTGGAGGGAGCCAAGGCGGGGGTCCCACCCTGCTATTGACAAATCCTCTCTCTTTCTCAATGCCTGCCCAGGGCTGGCCAATTCAGCCCTCAGCTCTCCAGCTCACCGCTGCGAGCTCTGAGACCTACCAATCCTGTCCCAGGGTATCAGGGCATAATGACAGCGTGGATCAAACCGCGGCCAGGTCATTAGGGGATGTTATTGAAAATCAATGGCGCTCCTCTGTCTCACACACTCTCCAGCAGAGTTTTTTAAAAGGCCTCCTGGAAAAGACTGCCTGCCAGAATAGGCTGGTGTATTGGGAAGGCTTAAATCACTATCACTTTCAATTTAGGCTGCCAGTAATTGAACCACATATTCCTCGATGGGTAGCATCTGTCGGTGGCTAGTTTCACTTTAGCGCTGTGTGCTTTCATTGCTAATCATCTAGTCAACAGTAGGTACTTAACCCTCGTACTCATTAGGTATAGCGATTTGTCCTGTAACTATTGTTTACAGCCAGCTCCCGCGGAAGAAAAATAGGACTACACCCTGCATTTTCTCTGACTGCTATCACTCAGTCCTGCATCCATTTTATGGTAGAGAGTGGAACATCCCTCAGGAAATGAAAACCGCCATCAATTTTGCTCATTGTCTGGCAAGGTCAATTTATTTCAGCACACAGTCCCATCATCCCATGGGAATCAATCCATTGACACTCGCTTGGCATATCCATCCCCACGTATGTTATTACAAGGTCTGTTATTGTCAGCTCATTCCATAGCAATTATTCAGTTGTGTCAGCTTTTTGGAGGGATTATGATGTTCTACTTGCAAAATAATTCACGTTTATAATTTGCAACACATTTTCTGTTTATGGATATTGTTTTTGTGACAATGCTTCATGTAACATTATCACAAGCAGCTGTGATACAACACTGTATATAAAATGTATATTTTCATCATAATCCCAATTAATTGGATATGGCACTATCTGAGCTAAAACTTTATTTTTCGTTGCTCTAAACCCCTGCATTTATCTGTAAAAAAAAAAAAAAAAAAAAACAATGCTGAGGTTTTGGAATTTAATTTCCATGGTCTCAAATACCTCCAAAAAGCTGTCTCAACCCTAGATTCAGAGAACAGTGGAACAGGCCTCAGGAGCCTTTATGGAGCACAATGGCAGCTAATAACACAGTGCCAAGCTAATAAGATGGGCAAGGAATGAATGGTTCAGTCCAAGCTCCTTTTCTCTCTCACTAACACTTCCCCTCGCTGATAAAACATGTATGAAAACATTTGAGCTGCTATGTAGCAGCTCCCCAGACTTTTCCCCCAGCGAGAGCTAATGCATTAGTTCCCATTTGAAGCCTGTTTTGAAATGTAGATTGGTAATGAGACGGGAGGCCCCCGCCAAGATCATATTTGAATTGCTGGGGGATCCACTGGGCCCTGTGATTCGGGAGTCAGGATTTTTGCTCTCTGATGAAACCCATCTCTCTGTGGGCTGGCAAACTCTGACGATGACTTAAACCTAAATTATGAATTGAGAGAGGAAATGATAGGTCACGGGCTGTAACAGTGAATCTCTTTCACCCTGACTGATGCCACAGTATGTTAAGTACTGAAAAATGTAGTTACTGTAAGTCTGTTAAGAAGTCTACTAAATTACAATAGCCTAATGTATAATGCTGGTGGTGACGCCCCCCCAAATACAGCATAACAGCAGGCTAAAGTAGCCTATGGTAAACAACACCGCATACTGTAAATTAACTGATAAAAGGTCTGATTAGCGGTTTCTTCCTGAGAAAACTGGTTAATGGACTGTATCCTATACTGACACCTTGTGGGCATAGATGCACCTGTGTCAACACTAACGTTGTCGTCGGTAACCATCAGAAACAGTGCTTACAGTTCCTTTAAAGTATGAACGCTTGCTAACTTTGAGCTCAACAATATCCCTCCTCAGCGACGCCACACACGTTGAAATGTTTTGTGAAGCAAAGCGTAGAAGGCCTATATGGCTTTGTTGTTGTGAGCGGTGTTCGCCACTTTGTTTATGTTCCTGTTTACTGGCTGTGTATAAGTAGGCTACCAGATTATGTTTTCAGCACACACACACAGAATGGTAAACTAGCACCTAGCGAAATGGAAGGAGATATTTGGCCAATTTGACAAAGTGTTTTTCAATTAGCTGCTTGCAATAGCTGACAATACCTTTAATTTAGTCATGTTATTACTAAAGCAAGTTAGAAATACTGTAGTATTATTTTCAAAATATCCTGAAAACTGCTCTAAAAACCTCTTGCGACACAGGTAGTCCTGACCCATAGGTTTCACAACCTAAAAAGGCTAGCTGCATGTATCCCTCCATTTTGTCTACTGACATCTTTTTTTAGCCCTCAACATCAACAGAGCAGCATCTGACAGAAACCAGAACAGTCAGCGGTGAAGGAGCTGATTTAGGAACATCTAGACAGTGTGAATTCCAAACCATGATGACAAAGTGCTGTCTAATGTCTTTGCACCTCTAGACCTATGGCAAATATTCCAGCTATCTCGCACCGCACTATGACTGTGCAGAGATTGGCTAGCTAAGAGTATGAATATAAATGACCCCATTTTAAAACAGAAGTACCTCAGAGTGCTCAGTACAGAGGCACACAAAGTAAAAGAAGAGGGAGGAATAAAATGGCATCCATAAGAGCTAGCTGTCAAAGTAGCTTCCCCACTTTCAGTCAATATTCAGAATGTTTCCACCCGTTGGTATATAATACAGCCCACTGGCTGTATTATATACACAAGCTATGAAAAACCAACCAATAACATTTTTGCAGCTGGGTGCATCTGGCAGAGGTGATCTTCTCACTCATGTGCTCACGGGATGGCACCACACCCCATGCAGAATCCACAAAGCTTACAGTTCTACAGTAGGTATGGGCACCAGACAACAAAGACTTCATGGGGAGGGGGGAGGGTGTATAAAGGGTCTCTGGAACACTCAGAAAGAGTTTAGTTAAAAAAGAAATCCAAATGGAAGCAATGCACGGCTCGTCCAAACTGGCACAGAAAACTCACACGATTAGCTGCTGAGACGTTAATCAAAAGTGGCTCAGCATTTGAAGGGGCGGCGGGAGACGATGCCAGCTGGTGACAACATGGCTTGTGTGCGTGGGCCAAGAACGAGGTTTATTTGAATGTGGATCTTGTCGTGACCGTATTTCTCCAGAGCTCAGTTAGCAGAACGTTCCCTGGCTCATCACTGGAATCGCCTCAGAGCTGCTTGGCACTGGCCTATAGGAGGAAGTTTTTCCAACCCGCAAAATTAGAATTATGATTTAGTCCATCCCCTCTGGTGGTGTTTGGATATTCATAAGCATTTATTCTATTTGACACTGGCAGCACCTACAGCTTGACACTTGTGACTGAGGTTTTCCTTTCCAATGAGAAAACGTTAAATGGACAGAGGGCTTGCTTTTACACTGCAGGACTTCATAACACATTTAAAAATACAACATTCCAGCTTTCCACATTAAAAGTATCAATTTGCTGTTGACCAACAGCAAATATGTATTTTTACAGAAAATAAGCCTGTTTAACTGTGCTAACTTTCTGGACTACTTATATGGTATAAGAAATTTAAGACACAAAAACACTAGCATCTAGGTTAATATAAAAAACTTTAAATTAGATATAGGATAAATGTGATAATAATACATGCAAATATGTTTAGTTTCACATACATTTTTAAGTAAATCTACACTCAGGTAAGATGAAAATAAATATATATATTTTTTTTATAGCGTGGGTTCCTCTGGCATGGAGATCACTTGTTTACCGATAAAGTTGCATTGGCACAGCTGTATGCAAGTAGGTGTCAGTATACAATCCAAGGACTGCTGTTTAACAGCATTTACTACAGTTTACAGTTCCTATATAAACAGCTAACAAAGAAACCTAATAATGAGGACATCTGGGTTGACAGTGTTCCTGTCATCTTTTTATAGCCTACATCTTTTGTATTGTTTAAGTAAGTAATATTCAAATATCTATCCAACTGAGTTTGCTTTCCCCTTTTTGGATAATTACAATATAGCACTACTGTATTAAAATGTATTATCTCATATCCTGGCTTGTACTGTCCCATCAGATTTGTTTTAATTTCACTTTATATCTTCGACCAGATATTAATGCCAATTTAATAATACATTACATGGACATGATTGTCATTATTGTCATTAGTCAGTAAATTCATATTTGATTTGTTTAATGTGTTGCCTGGCTCCTTGTGTGTGAAAAGTAAATGAGCTGTTTCAGGCCTCAATCCTTAAATCCAAAAATAGCATCAGGAGGCATAGATGTTTAGCAAAACCAGATTCAGCAGGGTGATTTGACATTCCATGCCTGGTCTTGCTCCATGGCTTCACTAAAACTGTGTCTGGCAGCCATACACCCGTTAAAAGGCTCTTATCTGCTATCTGGGCAGGGGTTCCATAACAATCCCTATCTTATCTCTCTGTGTTCGTTAATGTCACAGCTTAAGGGGTTTGCTCTTCCACTTGCAATGGGGCTTGCAAAGCGGATTGTTTGCAGATTAGTCAACAGAGGCCTCTGGAGGTCTTGGAGAACGTTCAAAATGCTTGCCTTGTTTCACACACATTCTTGTATGCACACATAAGCACATTGGCTGCCTCCTGTTTGCCTGTATCAAAAAGGAACACAAAGGCTGTTGGGCATGATTATTCAAAATAAGATCTACAGTAGTAGTTATCACATCAGACAAGCTACCATGTGAGCCAAAAATAAAAACCTGCGTGATAGCTACCAAAGCCCCATTTTGTTGTTGATGTATGAAATGTTTTGGGGCAGAACTGTTATTATTTTTGTTACTGATTAACATCAAGCTGTAATCATTGAGGCATTGGTGAGCAAATTGCTATCTATTTGTGTTTATCAGAGTAAAAATTAAAACAGAATGTTGCAGAATGTATCAACCAGTCTGTGTGGCCAAATTCATAATTATCACTTTGTGACACAAGACCAGGCAAGGCTCCATTGACTTCAGCCATCTGGCTATCTCGCACAACCCTTGGCTACACAGTGGTTTTCTCAGCGATTGATTGGGGCGTTGAAGGCCAGCTATTTAACACATCTGAACAACAAGTACTGCTATCAAGCCGGTCCTTCTCATTCCTTGTATCTGTGCCTCCCAAGAATGTCTCTTATCTCTCTCCTTCTGCTGGTTGGTTTAAGCCAGACAGCATATGCCCACATTCCCCCATTAAATACACCGGTGCGGTTCTTGGAGCAGATAGCTTTGCCCTCGCCAAAACATATTTCATATAACATTAGAACGTGTACATAATTGTGACACCAATTTTTAAAACGATTGGTTGATGTGATAACATACATTAAATAGTATATTGTTATTAAATGCATAATTACCACGTTGATTGTATAGGAGATTAGGCTTCTTATATTAAAACGGGTGTGCACATAGGCGTCAATATGGCAATTTCATAATTTTTTTAATATAAAAAATTTAATTTTACTTGTATCGCCATAGAGTTGATGATTTATGCTTTACAAAAATAATATAGGCCTATATGTAGCTAAAGGCATATGCGTATAGGAAATGCGGCGTTCTGCCGGCAGGGATGAAAAGAAAACTAATCTTATTTTGAAAGCATGATAGACCCTACGCTACTGGAAAAACGATCACCCTCAGATCAAGACTGCATGCATTCATTCTCGTCGGAATGTCTGATTAGAAAGAGCTTATTTCACCAGCATATATGAGGTAATTAACAAATCGTCTTTGGATGCGGTAGTATAACTTTTAGTCTCATTGTAAATGGCTTGTGTATATGTAGACTATACATCTCATTCCAGCTGGAAGTGGCTTCTGCTACTCAAGCCCTGAATTGGCAATAGCATAGGCTAATGTGTTATTATTTACATAGCCCTTGCTGATTAGATTATTCAGTATATCAGTTATAAAATATTTTGAATCCTTTTATAACTGGGAGATTTGTCTATTATGTTTAACATAAAAGCATAAAAAGATATTTCCATGTTACAATTTGTATCATATTTGGAAATTATTTTTATAGAAGTCTACCACAGCTCTTTTTATCTGTGAGTAATCCACTACATTATCTGACTATACGCCTCATAACGTAATGAAGGTGCATAATTCACCATAATGCAGGAAATTAAGTTTAACTCTCAAAATGTCCTGGTGAGAACCCCCAGACACCCCACATAATGTCAGACCTACCCTTCAGACGTCATATTGCCACCTTGCCATACCATGGCTTTTGACGAAACAACACCCCTGCTGATGTGAAGGGGCTGAACAAATGGGCAATAATGCACAGTGACGTGATAATTAACGTGACACAACGGCATGTTATACTGTAAGCCTAAAAAAACTTTGTTTGTTGTTGCTCATGGTGTGGTTACCTGTATTTTTCCTTTATGTATTCATTTATACTGGTTGTCTTATTCAACATACAGTATTATTTAATTAGCTATAGGTATTGGCAATTACTTGAATAGCACACCGGCTACACCTTCCTGCAACTGTTCTTATTTACACTCTCATTTGCTTTGTAAATGTGTGCCCCTTTGAGAAACATAAATGCCCACCCATTCCACTCATCCTGGAGCCGACCCTGCCTTATAGACAGATGGGTCATGTTAAATACGATGCCTAAATTCAGCCCCTGAGACATTGAGGTTGTTAGAAAATAACGGGTGTCGGTAAAAGGTCTTTTTTTATTATAA
Source organism: Amblyopsis rosae (assembly GCA_025399935.1). Lineage (NCBI taxonomy): Eukaryota > Metazoa > Chordata > Actinopteri > Percopsiformes > Amblyopsidae > Amblyopsis > Amblyopsis rosae. Next base: position 4,492,295 of record JAODTR010000024.1, read on the forward strand.
ATTAACTGTTACTGCCTCCATAAGGCAGCTAGAAAAATGCCACGATCGCGCGTAACACAAATGAAAATTTCTACCCTAACGCGTTCCTTTGTTGCTCTAGCAGACGATCAAAGTGGAACCCTGCATTCCATATCATTAGGCACTCTCACCTGATTATATTCTGATTACAACCTCCATTGTTCTCCCATTATTGTTACCGCCGGTGACACGCGTCTGATAATGTGCACTCATGCGAAATGCCCAACCTGCTCCTTCCCATCTCTGACGCTTTGTTGTTGCGAATGGTTTTTAAATGAAAAGTGTGAGTGCGGTGTAATTATAATTCCAAGGGTATTATGAAATAGAATATCACAATGAACGTAATTTTATTTGCTTGTAATCTCTCTCACCCAGGCTAATAGGCATTTTCAAAGGGCACGCTCGGGATTTTAAATGGTGGAGCATCTCTAAATGGAATGACTGCTGTGCTCTCGTGCTTTCGGATTCTGTTCCTTTGTCTTTGATTTGCAGGCAAAGAGCTTGACAGTCTCGGAGCTGTGGGAGATTTGTCGGCCTGTGATCCCACTGCCTGTCTGACAAATGAGTGCCTTTGGCAGCAGGGCTGCCGGAGGTATGGTTCCTCTGCCTTTACAGGAATCCTGATGAGCAGTTGTGAACCTGCTTAAAATGAAGTCGGAGCACAGGGCTAATGTTCTGCCAGAAATGCTGGTCGTTATGAAGGCAGAAATACTGCATTTACTGCATTCATATTTTGGGCTATGTAGCACATTTAACGCAAGGCTGAATATAGATATGCTTTGTACATCACATGAAAGCAGAATCAAACATTTCACTCACTGTAGCCTAATGTGCTTATAGCTTCAAACCTTCTGTCTCTATTTCTCTGCATTGCATGCTGGTGATGTAGGTCTTTCATAGGTTATAAAGCGCACCATCTGCATTGCTCTGAATTGCTCCATCACAAGCACAGTTACTGAAAACCATTTGAGTCTGTATAATGCAAGTCTACATATTATTGAAAACTATTACAAAAATGTAGTCCCAATTTGTAACAGCATTGATTACATGGGCTGAATTTAGATCTAATGAGGTTCAATTTGATTTTCAACCTCTCATTTCAGGTCCATGTTTGAAAGGAAATAGTGGGTTCTGGACCATTCCACGGCCTGGCTTTTGAAATCAAAACCCTTTAAATGAAACATGGTTGCCCTTGATTTCAGCCTCTCGTGACAACCTGAATCCCTTTATTCGTACAAAGGGCAAGCACTCCCCCTTGTGGCCATGTTAGCCGCGTGCAGCCTGGGTAACACTCAAGCCGCTTCTGGGCCCCTCCCAAGAAGTTAACCTTGTGATAACATGCTAATAATGCCTGATTAATGTTGCAGTAATTAGACACAGCTTTTCACACTCAGTTAAGAGGACATCCTCCAGCAATTAGCCCAAGCCAGAGAGATAATTTCAGAGCGCACATTGAATCAGCGTTCCTCGATGATCCCATCTCATTCCCATTTGGAAACGTTAACATTTATTTTCTCATTATTTCATTTAATTACTCTTTGATGTTTTATACGAATGCCACAAGTAATCGTTGATGCAATTAGAAAATGCTGATTGACAGGGCAGACCTTATAAGCTCATCAGAGAACATGCTGTGAGAATTCACTAACTATAACAATACACTAATGTTCTGTTTAGAATATGTTCCTTATGTATGGCATGTCATTAGGCTGTGTGTGTCTGCCTGCATGGACGTTGTGTACAGTAGATGCACGTGAGATTGACTGTCTGTGAGTATGCCTGTTTGGGGCGGTGTGTGATCTCCTATCCAGACAGACATCTAACAATGAGGAATGAATGCATTAGTGACAGAAACCCTGTCACCCCCCCCCCCCCCCCCCCCACAGTCAGCCACTGTGTTGCCCATTAATAATGCACTGCCAGGGGATTGGGGGAGTTGCCGAGATTAGACAAGCATTAAGGACTCGTTTGCTATTTCTTTTACGGAGCGCTCTGGTGTTTCTTAAACAAGAAAGATCAGCCCATTTGTAATTGACGTTTATAAAATCCTATATCAAGGTTTACACTGGTCCCAAAAGGCATTCTGCTTTCTGAGCCCCAGCAGGGTAATTCCTTTTTTATTGTGAACAGCAACATGAATAAGTGGGATTTAGTGAAATGGATATGGGTTTTGTAGGCAATACAATATTCATAGAGGTTTTTCTCTTCAGCATATCACATCAGCCCCTCACTTCTTAAATTCACTAACCTGTAAAATACTGAAAGCAGTAGGCTATAATATAAATATGTTCACCAGTGCTTTTAATAGGTTAATTGCTAGTGGTTAGGGTAAAGCTAAATTAACTGGGTTACATCCTTAGCATGCATACCTATAAGCATCCTTGAGCTATATTCCTAACACTGCTACATAAATGTGCTAACTGTCATCACTTTGGAATGTGTCTGCTTACTGACCAAATTGTAATGTACACAAATACAGTTGTGATCTATTCAAAATGATATTATGAATTAGCCACTGATTTTGTAGCTGTTGCATCTACAGTATATATGGACTGTATAGCTAGTTATAAATATATTTATATATTGCACATAGTATAATTTTAATAAACTGTTTATATTCAGATTTTATATTGCTGGACAGTATTGAATGGAACATACCTGTTTCACACGTTCGGTCAGCAGGTTCAGTAATAAGACAACATGCTGTTGTGGCCCATATTATACTTTAGGCATGTATTGTCTTCAAAGCCAACTAATGTATTGAGTCATGGCACAATTGAAATGCATGAACACAACCACATTTCTACAAGTCAGTGTAGAGAATCCTGCTCTACCTCCAAGCAATGGTCAGCTTCCAAGCCCCAAGCAGAGCACATTATACCACCTCAGCTGTTGCTACGAGGCTGTAAGAGTCACACAGACCAGTCTTGACTGTTTTCTGTCCTACCGCCACAATGGTGGAATGAGCTTCCTGTATAACACACGAGGACACTAGAGTCATTACCCATCTTCTGATAGAGTCTCAAGACTTACCTCTTATAAAACCACCTCTCCACTCTCATAACTGTACTTCTCTACGGATCATTTATCTCCAGTTTCTGTTTGTTTTTAATCCTTCTCTTTCCTGCTGTGTTAGATCTGCACTTGGACAATTAAACACTGTGTTGGTAGTTAGGCTGTTGTTTCAAGGATTTCTGATAACTGGCCACATTTTAATTCCCTAAATGACATTAGTTGGCTTTCATGTGGTCTGTTGGCATGGAGACACGCCATTAGGCCTACTACATTGAAACCCATCTGGGAGTGGGCCTTTCTCGGTTGACTTTGAATGTTGTCCCTTTATGTGCATTTCATCTGGGTGATCCAGATTCCCCCACACCAAAAGACATAGCTATTGCTATAAGTTAT